>JARKIC010002146.1:0-75179 GCA_029378375.1 Mycena olivaceomarginata | reverse complement strand
CGAATGGCGGTCTGTTATTTATGCTAGAGTCTAGTACTCTGGCTTTTGATGTATGTTTCCCTTTCGGTTCTGGCGCATACGACCTTGCTCAGTTGTCTAATCAGGCACTTTGGATACTCTGCATCGTCTCCTTGCCCAACGTGCGGCACGAGAAGCTGCATTCTATGCCTCTGCAAGCGGTTGTGATTTTCAGCAGAGTCGGCATCACTTCTTAGGGCCTGTTCATTTTACAAGTGACGGATGGGCTCCGGAATCGTCAGATACCTTTCAGGAGGACTACAGCGACCTACCTGATCTCATTGAATTTGATATGTAGTAACGTGACAGAAATGTATTTAATTCAGATGTGTTGATGCATTCATGAGGTCGGTCGGCATGGATCATCGAATTCAGTTGCACACCTGTCAAAGAAACATTTAAAACGTGACTGGCACTCAATAGTTTGCCCAGATATTCGGTAGGTAGCAGGAACGAGGGCACGGTGAAATTGCCGCCAGTGCCGCCAGTGTCACCCCTGGCCGCCAAGGGGCGGCAGTCATGTGCCGCCCTTGATGGAGAAAGTGCCGCCTCTCAGTGGCGGCACTTTTGTCACGCTACCACTACCGCCTTGTGCCGCCCTCATATTTTTTGAAGTCTTATACAAGTTGTTTGCGGTGCTGATAGCAGTCAAAATAAATTCATATGTGCAAGGAATTCACCAGCTAAGATATTCTGAGTCGGTAGAGGACTGTATTGGATGCCCTAGCATCTGTTCAAGCCATAATATTGATACCCAGGACTCACGAACCCACTACGAGCCCACTCAATTTACGCCTATTTGCGGTGCTGATGCATATGGCAGTCAAAATAAATTCATATGTGCAAGGGATTCACCAGCTAAGATATTCTGAGTCAGTAGAGGACTGTATTGGATGCCCTGTCCAAGCCATAATATTGATACCCAGGACTCATGAACCCACCATGAGCCCACACTCAATTTACGCCTGTTTGCAGTGCTGATGGCAGTCAAAATAAATTCATATATGCAAGGGATTCACCAGCTAAGATATTCTGCATTGGTAAACGATATATTAGATGCACAAGTATCTTTTCAGAGGCCATAACATTGATACCCAAGAGTCATGAACCCAACGAGCATGTTCATTTAAATCTCTCCTTGCTCGTGCATCTTTTGTGTGCCACCTCTTTGCTGTGTGCCAGGCCCTGGTAAGTTCGGACCAGATTTCCGGTGGGGGCAGTCAAAACTTGGGGGCGGCACTCGGGGGCAGCAGGGGTGCAGTGCTGGCGGCACGGCGGCAGTATTGGCGGCAGTTCAGGTTGCACCACTATACTATCCGGCGGGGTTGGCCGGCCAAACTACCAATGTAGTCACCTAATTGGATTGGGAGTGATATAATGTTGGGATCTTGGCCATGGGGATACTAGGGAATGAAGCATGGTAGACTTTCATTGTGGTGCCGGTTGGGTGCCGGTGTGCTGGAAACCGTTGATCGAGATGCCGGCATGTCGGCATCATTTCAAATAGGCGTGACCGTGCCAATGCCATCCACGTTGCTTTCACGGGGCATTGGATAAAACTCTAAAACCAATTTCTCTGTCTCTACAACATCAACGATGCAATGGGGTACACGCTCCATCGATACACAGCTGAAGGACTACATCCAACGGTGAGAATTAGACTCCTGAGCAGTCGAAAACGACTCGCAGGGACTTGTAACCAACATTCAGAAAATTCAGATGTAATATCTCACTCAAGTGGACTTAAGTGACTTGAAGTTGACTTGCACTCACTTCGAGTCAACCAAAGTCTGGTGCTCTCACTTGACTTGACTCGACTCAAGTCTACTTCCCCAAGTCCACTTGGGGACTTCAAGTCAAAGTCGCGGCAACATTAGTTGGTATAGCAAACAACAGTTTTGCGTTGGAAGCAAGGGTGCTGAGCGACGATTTCTGCGGAGATGGTGGGGGCAGGCCAGGGAAGAAAGGATCCAGATGGCTCTTTTGAGAGGTATGAAAGCGCAGGCGTAGCCTCGTAGATGATGTTCCAGCTCCAAAGCCAAGGTAGCCGAAAATAGACAGCTCACTGGCAGAGCTCAACCAAAACACGCAGTCCGTAGCACATCAGGGGGACACTGCGCAAGGGCTAAAATGGGTGAATTAAGCATTATGGGGAAGAAACACAAAGCATGCAACGTGATGGGCACCGCCGAACGAGCAAAATCTTAGAGAACGGATAATTTCATGCTTATCACCAAGGGGCAACCAGGACTAAGATTTCGGACGGGGGGGTCGATGAGATGAAGACAAAGGAACGAGACGGACCTAGTGGATTCCGTGGAGTGAAATGGTGGAGACGGCTCGGCTCGGCTCATCAGAAGGAAGACCTGTGAATGAGTAAACACGAGAAGAAATGAATATGAAAGTACTTACCTCGAATTTTGCTTTGCTGTGGAATGTGCTCGTCAAAACAAGAATTAAATTGGAGGATGAAGAACATACCTCGCGCGGCGCGCAGACGCGTCAAATTGCACGCGCAGACATACCTCCAGCAACTCGCGAGAGTTTTCGAGCATGGTTTCGGCTTAGTGCAATCAGAGTCGACATCGCGGGAAGTTTAAGGGAAGAAGCTCCACTGAGCAGGAAGATGTTACAGCGAGGTCTAGCCCTCCAGGGACTTCATATTGAATTGGCGGCAAGAGTTTGAGCTTTCGGGTTGAAAATTCCAGGTTTGAATCTTGATACCGAAATGAAATTTCAGAGCCGTGATTGGAGCAACGAGAGTAACACAGACGGATGCAAAAAACCCTGAATTGTTTCGGCGGGTCGCAACGACTCTTTGGAGAGGCAGATAGACAACTTGTCAGAATAGTCGAGTTTCTGTAAACTTGTGTGCTGTCATTGGATTGATTGTTGGGAAATCGCATCAGCAATGCTCCACCGAGCTCAGCGAAGTCTGGCCGAGGTCTCCAGCTCTGGAGATTAACGCTGGATTGCCGGCACGCTTCAGTTTGCGGTTTGGGATCCCAGTTTTAACATTGAAGTTGATATCAGTGTCCATGGATTATTGAGGTTCAATTGAGCCAGCAAACACGATCTAAGAAGATGGACGTATGGTGCACACCACTTAGTCACCACCAAAGTTGAACTCAAATGTGGCCGGTGATTCGAGACTTTTTCAAGCGCATCTATGGCCATTCAGCTGCTGTTGGACCCTTCCCGTGAGCTGAAAAATGGCTAGAGACTATCAAATACTTTAGCTCTCCCTGCAATTTGAAGAGATTTACTGCGAAAATTAACTGGACTTCCATATATGGTCACAGGCTTTCTTCCAATTTTACAATGCTGTACAGCCCTGGGGCCAAAATCAAACCATTTAAACACAAGATAATACAGGTCACGGCTTGACCAGCCCGGACCCCCATGGACCTGCATGAAGGAGCTTGAGGTCAACGAATTTATAGACGCGCTTAGTAAGCGTCACGGCGCCACCATGACTGCGTGGGAATGGTTGATGCGACAACCAAAGTAGCCTCGTGACTTTCCTCCTCAATCTCCGCTGCCTCCATGCCTGTTACTGGCGACGCGCCCGTCGTTGAAAGTACCAGGAGAGTAGTGATCAGGCACTCACCCCGAGTGGAAGTTCCACAGGAAACCCCTGGCACTACCCTCTTTTGCGGCGCTCCGCAGCCACTCAGCGCGGCGGATCTCGATTCCCAGGAGCCGTGGAGAGTCCAATTTCTCCCGATCCAGGATGCGCCGCCCCCGCGAAAGCGCCAGAGACTTGATAGACCGAAATCGAATGGGTGTGGGGCAGCGGTGCATAATGCCGCGATCCCAAAAAGCGCCATCTGGCACGGCGCCGACGCTAACGCCACCGATGTGGTGCTCCCGCTGGATGACAAGTATGTCCCACAGGTACTAACGACCATCATGAAGACGCGCCGGGAAGAGTGTGGATGCTTGAGAAATCCTGTGGGCTGTGCGGTGTGGTGAGTATCCCATCCTGTATTTCTTTGACTTCTATTTCACCAGATTAACAGTGGGAACCCGTTGGTCGCGCTCATCGTTCACTGTACCGTGCACACACACCTCGAATCGATCCCTAGCGCGTACGAATTCGTGCCGTCGGCCGTGTCGCCGCCCATACCAGCGCGTCCGTGACACTCCGCTCTTGCGGACTTTCCCTCCGCGTCGCTCCACATGGGACGACGACACCACTACACGCTCTGCACGTGGTCGCCGCGCCTGGCGCCCCTACCCCGCGCGCAGTGGCAATGGAGGGGGAGGACGGCGCAGACGAGGCGGCACTATTCTCAGGCGTTCCACGCTGTCACGCGCTCCCGGCCGTCCCGCACGCCCAGCGCTGGTGCAAACCGCGTTCCTCGCGGGGCACAACCGAGGGGGTCACTGCGCTTGTCCATACCTTACTCGCGCCTACGCTCCCCGCACCTCCTGTCCCCGCCTGCTGGCGAGCTGTTTTCCTATGACAGCTTTTATGGACCGGTCCAAGCTGTGGATTTATACCTGGAAGGAGAGCAGTCCGACCAGGCGGGTTTTTGATTTAAAGTTGTTGGGTCCCCACAGGGTTTTAACCGGAGGTCCGACACACGATGGACAAGCGCCGATCGTGGATGGATGATGGCTTTGAGGAACTCTGTGCCAATTGCCCCAACAAGTACCCCAGGGCGTTTCGGGTGCATTCGGCACATCTAGAATGATCCTGATATCTATGCTGTCGCTTGAGCCTTGAAAAAAGTTCGGCCACTGGGTGGGGGCGTTTATCTGACTGGCGGAGCGGTAACTTTGATTTATGATGCTCAATCAACCTGGTTTTTTACACAATGTCTTTCAGCATATTCCCCAGATAATGGTATACTGGGATAGTGAATGTGGTCAAAATTGACTCCATATTGTACTTTTCTTGTGAGGCATAATTTCACTGCCGGTCGCCGCAGGAGAATTTGGATCTCAGCGTCCCGCTGTCACCTTCACATATGACAATGTTACTTGTGGCAATTCAACCCCACTTGGGTATATGACATCAACACCCTGGGTATCTTCAGCCGGCAGCATAGTGCTGCTAACGAGAGGTACTAGGGAGGGATAGGTTTGCGAATTTGCGACCCTCGAATGTGTCTAAAATCGATGTTGCAACTTATTTCAAAGTGCCTGGACTCATGGTGACTCAGTCAGGATCACATTTCTGCTGGGACCCCCCCGAAAGTCCACAATAATGTTTATGTCTGGGTAAAGCCATAGTCGTGCTCGGGGACTCCGAAAACCCCCTCCATAAGCACAAGACGCCGTTCCCATTTCCAACCTATCGGAGCTATGATGTTTGGTGCGATCAGGGTTGGTTGATCGCAACACAAACACACACCCATTTACTCTTCCTCTACTGCACTTGTGACCCAAAATCTCGATAGACAGCCTTATGAGACCATCTACCATGTTCCTGTGAAACATTGGATCTACCTGAGCCCTGGATATGGCGGAATAACCGGTGTTGCGCTTCTATGTTGTGTTGCGCTTCCCGGTTAAAAACTGTAAGAAGGGAATGATTTTAGAGTATGTTGAACTAGTGGAATTTTTATTGTTCACCGCCTGATGGCGGCCGGGCTCGGCATTGTCGGCAATCAACACATGACAGCGTGCGAATTTTTGCGTTTTCACGGATATAAGCAAAGCGCTGTAACAAATACAGCCGTTTTCACATGCTCAGAAGAGCGTGACTTGATATGGAGAGTTAATTGAATGCGGCAAATTGACAGATGACACCCAGCACTATTCTCACGGAACTCTCCATATCGAGCGTGGCTGTGCAGGAGTCACGGGTCAAATAAAAACTGCGATATTCTCGCTTGCGGGAAGTCCACAGCAGTAATTTGAGCCCTGGCTGAGATATTCTGGCTCGTGGCACTCCACAGCACCAATTTGAACCCTGGCTGCGATATTCTGGCTGGCAATTAAGGTTTTGATGATAAATCCGTCAAGTGTTTGCTTATCCCTGCCAAATACCAGCTGTTTTCACATGCTCAGAAAAGCGTGACTTGATATGGAGAGCTAATCAAATGCGGCAAATTGGACAGATGAATACCCAGCACTATTCTGAGCAGTCCTGTCTGTTTAAAATTGTCCTTGCACGGGTCTGATCGTTGAACCAGAGGTCACGGAACTCTCCATATCGAGCGTGCTGTGCAGGAGTCACGGGTCAAATCAAAGTGCGATATTCTTGCTCGCGGGAAGGCCACAGCAACAATTTGAGCCCTGGCTGGTGAGGAAGGAATTGCATTGGCGATGCGGACGACGGTATTTGGAGAATTGAGCTCCACAATCACTAAATTTAGAACGGCCCGAACTTAAGCGACCTTTTGCTGGAATCGAAGGGTGTCTATTGTTTCTCACTTAGCTGGAATATGTTGAATACAGGGCACAATGCATGCGCGAGAACTGAACACGATCGGGGACCTGTTCAGGTCCAAGTGACCGAATTCCGAGTTGGGGTCTTTATCCTCTATTTTTAGCTTTGCAGTAGCGAAGACACGAATGCTCAATCGGGGTAATCCGTAAAGAAAAACCATGCATCGTGATTGAGAGGTGTGGAAACGGGGGGAGAGTCGTCCCTGGGGACAAGTTGAGCATTACAGTATGGATCCCAATTGGGGCGCGCCGGAGGGAGAAGCGGGCGGGAAGAGATCATGATGGGGAAGATGAGAAATAATGGCGAGGAGGACGAGGGCGAATAATCCGTTGACAAAATAGACCGGGGATTGCGTTACCGGCGAGAGCGATGTCACGAGTGCGGCGGAAGGTCAAGAGTGCTCCGGAACGCATCTGATAACCGTGACAATAATAATAAGTAATAACAAGATACATAACATTCCTATGCTTCCAAAATAGGCGGATTGTCCCCAACTGACGTGGCAGTCTGACTCCCCACCATGTCCACCGCCGTCCCCGCAATCTTCAATGCACAAGCTTTCCGCAACCAAGCCGCTGACCGAGAAGGTCTGCGTCCACGTCATTCGTAGGCTGTAGCCCGCTGACATGTCGTCTGGCAGGCGAAGTCACTGTCCACCCAAGTCCTTTGGGTCTTTCGGAGCTCCTCGACCAGTGCATTGGGTTACTCCACGAATCACCCTTCTGACTTGGCGGCCTGCGCCTTGGTTTCCCGCTCCTGGGTGCCTGCTGCACAGTCTCGGATCTTCAGATCACTCTCAATCACTGCCCCCTCCACCGCCCAGAACACACGTCTGTGGTCCCGCTGCCACGCAACGCTAAGAGGTTCCCCACACCTCATTCGATACATCCACTCTCTTTCTGTTAGTTCAACATCCATGCTCTACGACACATTCGCTGCTGTGTGTACTTACCCATTCACACATCTGCGGAAGATATTTGTTGTCATCGGCTTCGAGGTTGTGCTTCTGCAACACCTGTTCAGCCTGCCGACCCTCAGGAGCGCCGAGTGTATCTTTATCGCGCCAGCCAACTGGCTCCCGATCTTGGGTCGCTGCTCGCCTGCTCTGAAACACCTTTCAGTAATGCAACACCAATCATCGCCCGAGACATTGGATCCCAGCTCTCACCAGTTTTCTACGCCCTTCCGGCTGAAATCTCTCCGCATCCACTGTGCAGAGATCAGCGACTGGCTTTCCCCGGACGGTCTCCCTTTGGATTTCTCCTCCCTCAGATTCTTATCGATTGGGACCACCACCGAAATTATTAACGGGCCAACACTCGCGCCGATACTTCGACATATCGAAGTCCTCGACTTTGTCGCCATTGTGGGCATTTCCATTCGCCACTTGTCTAGACTCCCCACTTATGAGTTATAGAAAAGCCAAGCCGTGATTAACCTTTCTTTGTTTGACAATCTCGTCATGCTCCGTGTTTCCCTCGACATGAAAAAGGGATGGAGCGAGCATCTCCCTACCCTATCGACAATCACGTCCTTGAATTGCATCCGCACGATTTGGGTTCGTGGCCTATGGGAACCCGCTGGCCCTTTCCTCAATCAGCTGGACTCTGCCCTCGCAGGCCTCCAGATGCCGCACCTGAACCTTGAAACCGATGTCTGGCAGTATCGTAGCATGTCGACGCACCTTCCTCGGCTGATTTCCCCAAAAGAGGGTGCGCGAATTTATCTCCCCTCCCGTTCCTTCCCTCACCCTCTCTCGGGCAGCTACACCGCACTGACGAACACAGTTGGGAGGAAATTGTGAATCATTGGCAGTTTTAAACTCTTCAGATAATGTTGCATTAATGTGACGGAATTAGCGTCTTGGATTGATATGAGTCGATTCAGCAAATCTTGGTGTAAATTCAGGAGAATGTACTCGAATCATTAGTAGGATACCTCCCATCCACTCCATAACATCTGGACTCGGATCTGATGCTCTATGCCACAAGCATCCACACTGAAAGCTAAGGTGGCCAGCTACCTGATGCCTGATAGTATGATGAACCCGAATATGGTTACTCAACTCGGACTGAGCGGGCGTTAGCTCGACTGATTCCAAATGACACATAATTAGGAAGTTGCAGCAGTGGCGGCAACACGGCGGGGACCCAAAGAAGGCGACGTGGGAAGAGGACTGCCGTACGTATTCACCCAAAGCGGTCTCTTCGACGCGAGAATAACCTGTAGAAGGGATCGGGACCCCTCTGACAGATTATAATAAATCAAGGTTTAAAGGACAAGACATGCCTTCGCTTCGCTCCGGCATAGGTGTAGACTCTGCGGCATGTCAAAAGGCAACCAGTTACCCGAAGGACAAATGTTTTCAAGGCATATATATACTGTAGTCAAAGGGGTAAAGACCGACTGTCTCATGCTTACCAACTCCGTAACAAATGACGGCTCACTCTGTTCAAGGCAGAGAATCGAACTCTAAATTCTACATCTTGGTAGAAATAAGTATAGTGAGAGGGTATTCACAAAGTCACTCCATTGACGCTAGGTGTGCAGGTACACATGTTTCGATATCATATATCAGGTCACAGTTCAATGCAAGAACTCATTCCAAGGTAAACAACTCACTGCAAATTAGATTAAAGAGGAATGAAGAATAATTACTCGACACCCATCTGTGAACGAATAGCGGTCAGAGAACAACAGAATTAAAAATGAATGGAAAGTGTGTGAGCTCGAAATGCGAGAAGACATCCAACTTACCAGACAGCAGCTTTAATTGGGTGACCTGTTGCAACGCTATGCATTAGTTCTTATGTTGGTGTCAAGCGCGAGCCCACATGCAACTACCGTCAAACTGGCCTCACCGGGGATTCAAAACTCGAGAATGAAAATGTGGTGTTGGTGTAGCGGGCATGCCGTGGTGCGTCAAGGTGTGGGGACTGCGAGGATAGGTAGTATCCATGTTGCAGAATAAAGCTATTCAGGTAACCCACCGACAACACACCTTGTTCCTCCTTGCAGTCCATGCTGGACGGCAGGGAGTTCGATTGATCCTCGAGGTCAATGTCGACGTATTAAGGCTGGTGCTGCATTAAACCCTGCCACTGGATAGCAAACCGGTATCCCGGTTGCGGGAACGCGAACCGCGAACGCGACGACTGCTCGCAGGAGGCCAAAAATTGTACATGAAGGTTCGCGACGTGCGAGGTCAAAGGAGAAGTGAGCGATGCTTAGGAAAAGGTAGGGATGAGCCAAAGCATACTTTAAATGCATTGGGCAGCTCATGGGAAGGCAATAAAACAGAATACCAAATTTCCGTGCGGTGCCAGGGGCGGGATGTTAATGAGAACGTGGGCATGCGGCGATAAAAATGCACAGTTTCAAAAAGAAAAGAAAGAACTGCGTAGCGGGGCATTGCTCACATTGGAAATAGGCATGTAGGAGTTGCGGGACCAATCGTCCCTGCAGAGGAAAATATTCCAGATTCACAGGCAGCTAGGCGGTCTGAAAGTAAGGATATGACTCTTCGAGCCAACTCAGAGGGAATAGCCACTAGAACTCGAGAAGCGACCCCCCGAATGTTACTGAGAAGTCGGTGTTGCATCGGCGGCAGGCACGGAACAATTAAACACCGAATATCAGGGACTGAGAAAATGTATAGAGAGGGGAACATGATGAATAGGAGGATTTTGACAGACGATTACTCATAAATGCATAGGCTTTATACCAGAAGGCAGTGTACGCGGTCACCCTGCCGTGCGGCAGCGAAATATGGACAGACATACCAAATTTGGCTATTCTCAACAGCAGTTGAAAGCTGTGTGGGCACGAGATGTCCTTGCCACGCAAAGGGAACCAAATTGGGATTAAAAGGCACAGCCTGCCATTCAACATTTCAGGATGACAGTCCGTGGCACACGTTCGTCATCCCAAGCCGTCTGGATTTCGATCTCTCATGGTCGGAAAGAACGGATTCTGCGGCCACCGTGCGAGCGATTTAAAATTGGGAGCTGTGTTGATCAAAAGGAAGCTCTGACTTATACACCCGTTCTCTGCTGTCTACGTTTACACCCCGGAATTCTCCAAATTTCCTCGGGATGTGTTCTAATTGCTTTCAACACACCCAGTTATAAGTTCTAATTCATGGTAGGTATTTCAATGAACAGTGGAAATTTGAACCAAAGTTATTATCTCCGCAAAGACACCGATGTGTCAGCGAGAACTAAACCCGTCGCGTCGGGGACAGAGACGGACGCGCTACAGATACCACTGGGGTAAGGCAGACGAGCGTAAAGGTTCCTGCGGAGCCGAGTCCGTCACCCGTTGGAAAAGACTACAAAAGGAATTAGATGGAATTAAATGTAACCTAACTAGACGATCGCGCCGAGAACGCAAACGCCAGCAAAACAGGCCTGATTCAACCGGGCACAGACGATGCACGCCCAGAGTTGAGACCAAGCCCTAGATAGACAAGTGACAAGAACAAAATTGAATCCTTGAAGTGGTCCCTGTAAAGTCCGCTGGTGTGGCCGGAGACCAATGGAAGCGAGCATGGTCCTCAAGCGCAACCTCCACGTCGTTCTCGAGCGCATTTGGAACCATTGTCATAATGTACACTACATCAAATATACAAGTTGTATTGAAAATCCCGGTATGGCATGCCCTCCGTAGTACTCCCAAATACAACATATCAAAAAACTAGGTCAATCGGACAACTACACAGAGTATGGGACATGTCCTACTTTTCAGTAAGTGGTCTCAGAAAATTCCCTCGAGCTTCATCTCGAATGTCATATACAATTTAGCTTGAATTTTTAGAGTGACTGTGGAGGGCTGCAACGACGGCCGACGGATAACAAACAAGGAACAAACAGACATTTGTTTGGGATGCGTTGCCAGTCCCCAGGCATGGGCGCGATGGGGTTTTGAGCAAGCAAATATTTGAAGTAAAGGTCACATTGAAAATCACGGCATGTCATGCCCTCCGTAGTACTCCAAGTGCAACATATCAAAAAATTAGATCATTTGAACTATTATATCCAGCATGCGAACCATCCTACTGAAAAACAGTCAAATCTGAGCTATTAGGTCATCTCAGGGCCTAATAAAGACATCATTAGATGCCATGCCCTCCAGATTTGCAATGCCCACAAAATGAGCATATTTTCAAAGAAAACAGTTGAGAATTGATCTCAGGAGAGCCATCCGACGGAAAATCCGTTTTTTAAAAATAAAATGGGCCGCGCCCTAAGTTCCGCAAAGAGCTGTAAGCTCTCTTCATAGTATCGGGATTCACCATCACGATGTCCGCCCCCAGAATGTCCTTGTCGGTGCGGATGGCAGGGTTAGCCTTATCGATTTCGACCGTGCAGTTCTTGTCGATGAATTCTGCGAGGACTGCATCGACTTACATAGCATCGCTTTCCGGGAATGTAAGGTACTAATTGAATACGGCATTTTGTTCTGGCTTTTGATGCACGTGACGAGGCCATAAACGGCCATCAATTCTAAGGACACTCACACCTTGATCTATGAAGAAGGTAACAATTAGGAGGTACAGAATGATGTCCAGATGGGAGTCCTATTCTCAGCAGGCTTGACTTGACCTGGACCATGCATATTAAATCAGGAAGTCGCTAAAAATGAACGGTGCAGGCTGTCGAGACCTGTTCATAAAAGGTGACGTCCAGCCCGTCATTCACACCTTATCTTCTAACCCCCACTTTCACAATGGCCCCTTGCGCTGAAAACAAGAAGGCTAACCATTAACACAACCCGCATCCATTGACTTGCAGGATCCTCCGCATTCCGACGGAGATGTGCGTGTATTTGTTTGTTCTGCGAGTTCGAAGCTAAGTACCTGCTTTCCGTGACGCGCTCAGTGGTGCTACAGTTCACACCACTCCCCAGCTGGGCTCTTCTCAACCCGCTGGACGCGCCTCCTCCTTCCGCGTCGACCTCCCATACTTCCATGGCACCGTTCATGAAAATGTTCGTGCTTGGTGGTCTATCCGCATGTCGCCCGCGACGACTGGGTGGTCACCATCAGCGGTCTCTTTCGCGACGGAGCACTCATCTGGTACCTCTCCAAGAAGCAGGAATATGGCGGACAGCCGCCTGAAAAAGACGGCTGTTACCCGTCAATCAACGGGAGGGCGCCAACGTCCGCTAAATGAAATCACCGGGCAACAAATCCAAAGAGTTCCGGCTACATGGGGTTTTCCATTCAAATTGAGAGGGAGTGTGATCCGTGACCTGATTTTACGATTCGACACCTCGACACAAGCCTAAATTTTGCGACATCCGGCACCAAAATTTAGCCTTTTTTTTGCGTTCTTTAGGCAGTTTTAGGTCCCCTGTGACTGTGCACCGTTGCAAGGCTATTTTCCGGAGCAGATTAATTTCATCGGATTTTAAGTCAGGCCGCTTCAAGACACTGAGTTCAACCTGGGAGTCGTCGACAATTAGAGAGCAATGGGAGCGGAGCGAAACTGACTTAGCACATGAAGCACAGGTAAATGTGGACAATTTTTCAGAGCTGGTCTGGTCTCGGAACTTGCGCACACACTTGTTCTTCAAGGACTGAGGTACAACTTGTGGCCACAGTTGTCTGAGAGATTCAAGTTGCTCGCTGTACCTTGCACGGGAAATGCGATCCTGTTCTTCCGATTGTTCAGTTTTTTTTCCTCTTCGCAAATTTACAATGTACCGTTTGAGTCTCCTTTGAAGCTGTCCGATGCTGTCCTTATCCGTGTGTTCTACACCCAAAGTACTCAAAACACGGTGCAACGAGTTCAACGATATCTTGCTACCATAAATAGCGTTGAGAATATGGAGTCGCAAATCAACATCAAGCCTGTTTCCTTAGTCTCTTATAAACAGATGCTATAACATTAACCTCATACCTCGGTTGTTATAGTCTGTCACTGACCTCGATCGAACAATTGCTAGTGGCCTTATTTCAAATCACAAAAATTTGCCGGGATTGAGAAGAGCGCAGCGACGCGTTTTTTACTATTTCAGGGCTCTATTTAGTTTAGGAACACGATTTGAGTAAAATTCTCCACCAAAACTTGGGTGGAGAGTTTCAGAAGCACGATGCCAAAGCACGATGCCGAAATTTGATGGGCTGGCACGCGGAGACAGCCGATGTTGTGATTTCTCGCCGAGAGCCCACGAACCGTGATTCGGAGAAATTAGTTCGATTGGAAATGAGGTTCGGAGAGACTTTCTCTCTCAAAGTTTGTGGATGGAGCTACTAGAAGGGTGAGTGGGCATGGGAAGAAATTCAAACTCCGATGATTATATGTAACGGCGCTACCTATACATGATCGCGCGGTCAACTACAGACTACTGTTTCCTAGCCATTCAGTACGGACATCAGCGCAATCGGGTAAAGATAGTCCATTGGGTAGAGAAATTGGAGGATGAGAATGAGAAAACTGAGAGCAATGTCCAGACAGCAGGTGCCCAGTAATCTGAGTACGAAGTCCATTAATTGAGGTCTCAAAAGAGTTGAGAAAGTCAGCAATTGACGTAGATGACCTAAACTGGAGATCTGGAGATGTTACAGCTTCAGTGTGTTTATGGATTGCAGCACGCGGCTTGAACCGTAGGTTATATTCAAAGCAGCAGCTACATGGGAGAGACACTCGGTTGAAATATGTTTGTCATCTGCAGGTTTGCCGATCGAGGGTTAGCAGATTTTGCCGATCGAGGATTGGCGGATTTGCCGATCCTCGATCGACAGTTCGCCAGCGTGACATCAAGCGGAACGCGCCAAGAGGGCACGATCGAGGGAAAGGCCAACCAAACAATCGACATTTCAACGATCGAAGGTGTCAAAACCTTCATTCTTAACGTTCGGCATTTCCCAATAAGGCAAATAGGACACAAAGGGGCGCGGAGTAAGGGGATTGATGGTCTCGCCGTGGGAAGATGGTTTAGATGTTCAAATGATTGATTCACTTATTACGCGCGTGATGCTTCGGACTTTCCCGGACTCGGTAAATCGGAACGGATAATAAGCGAGCACTGCGATCAAACCCTCGCGGTAAACACAAAAGACTAACAAAAGCCAGGGTCTCACTTTGAAGAGGGTGGTGATTGGCTTGGAAAACTGATTTCTCAGCTGGCATGTCTTTTGTGGCAATTTCCCGAGTCAAGACTTTGGATGGAATTGCGTTTCGGACTCCATTTGCATTGACTCGACTACAGCGCAAGCCAACTGGATCAACGCAGATGTTGGCTGCAGATGTTACTCGTCGAGCCCAAGGAAATAGATACTTATGGTATGAATATGGATGAATCTGTATTTGACTAGCTACTTCTCCCGAAATATACTGTGTACAAAACTGATATTGTGGCATGCCCCGCACTTAGTAAGCCGGGCACCGGCATACAAGACATATTTCGTCATCGTGCGGTACGATAGTGAGTTGTGTTTTCCAGAGCCGTACTTGGCGGGTACTGTCATCCGTTATGAATCGGGAGTAATATTTTCCCCACACCGTTACATCAAATCTAAATTTTGCCCGTAGTGTTTGAATGCTTTCATGGTCGTCGCAATTTGAGAGTTGTAAGCGCTCGACATCCTTCAGGACTTGCGCGGCTAAAGCCTGGACTCGATTCATAATTTTTTTTGACTTGAGTAGGTAAAGTGAAAGGCTCCATTACACTGCATTCCGCGCCCCTCCACCACCACGCCTGCCCGACGAACACAAGATGTAACTTACCAAGATGAAAGTACTGTCGCGTTTCGACCAAAGGTTCAGGTGACGGGTGACACTGACCTGTGAACTGAACAATTTTGCACTAGGTGACGGTGACATTGCGGTTTTTGGGCCCAAATAGGCCAAAAAATGCCAAAACTTTTGTTCCGGCATTCGCCGGACTACTATTTATGGTAATTTTCCCATGATTGCCGAGGAATGAACAATTTGTTCGGTGAACAATTGAGGTGACGGGTGACACCCCGTGAACCTTTGGTCGAAACGTGACAGTATGTGTGGCTGTGTGCGTGTGGCTGGGTCTGATGGGATCACTGTTCCCTTTGGTCTCTCGCATTACTGTAGAATTTCATTCAATTCGGCGGTCACGCGTCACACACCCCCTGTGCCGCGATGAATTTTGGTCTCGGTCACAGGTCACAGCGCCCAGTGCCGAATGTAAATTGTGTGACACTGGGGCCAAATCTCCCTTGGAGGTGCAAAAAAGGCAGAATTTTCGTAATTTTTTCGTCTTGAATGCCGAATTTTTGGAGGTGTCACGCCAAAATTCGTTGGTTGCCGAAGTGCCGAATCGGTATTTTGGGTCACGGGTCACAACCCGTGCCGAATTGAATGAAATTCTACAGTATTCTGTGCTACCTTCCTCCATGTCCACACAATTGGGGTTGGCCGCCCATTGTTCTTTTGGGGGCTTCAATTTGGCTGCCTGCATACCGTCCGTCAAGCCCACACCACAACCCAAATCAAACACTGTAAAGAAGCATCCGACTCCGAATCGAACGCGCTCCGTCCCCTATCTATCATTCTGAATTTATCCCAGGTGTGTCTGTCCCGCATGCTCATTTTTTCATCTCCTTCACCGTATTCCACGGTATGTACACCCCTCCACACGGAATTTCATTCATCTGAATCTTATTTCGTGTCGCTCCTGAGGCCTAAGTCCTGGGACACTGGAGCGTTGACCAGAAAGTGTCCTTCACCGGCACGTTCCTCGCATGGTCCGTGTCCCGCCTTGGCATCGTGCACCCACAATCTTGATTGTGCGGTCTATCGCAGCAGTCACATCGATTTTTCGGTATCTGAAATCCTTCTTGAATTCCTGCGCACGGTCGATCTGGTCGTCCCTAACCCTTGATCCCTGCAAATCTATGGTGCTCCACATCAGACTTCATTTTGAATTCACCGAGATCTGTGGCGTCCTCGGACAAGGTCCCACTTCACTTCCCAATGCACTGCTCAAGCTTATAATATCTCATAGTATTCACCCTGTGGCGCCGCGAGTGCATCCGCCAACATCTATGTACATTTGGGAAATTTGTTGACGCCAGGCCGACCGTTCAACCCGGGCCAGGGTTTTATCTCTTGTGGTTTCTTTTGTTTTTGTTTTTTTTCTTTCTTTTCTTGGGTTCAGTTCTCCTACGCTTTTTCGAAGTTTCTCCTCGGGGCGCAATCCCTCATGCCCAGAATTGATAAGTGCTTTCCGCACAGAGGTGGAGGCGTGCAGAGTACAGGACCGTGACTGCGCCAACTTCATGCGCAGCAATGGGCGAGAAAAAATCTAGCGGTCAGGTACACCGTGTCGTCACTGAATACCGCACATTTATGGCCCTAGTGCGTTCTACCCTATCTCCCTTGAAAATGCCTTCACGATTTCTTCATTCGTTTGTTGCCATACGGATGCCTGTTGTAAGACAAAGCGTCCATTTACCGTTCTCTGGACGCGCCTGAACGCTCTTCTCATAGGCTTCGTTCTGGCGAAAGCATGAGCCACTGGCTGGATTTAAGGACGGGAATGATGTCCGTGTACGTTGACCGTTCACCCACATACCTTACACAATATCTCTGCCTTTTTTCCGCTGTCCAGTCTGCGGTCGCATTTGCTATCAAAGTGATTGAAACATCTTCCTCTCACAAGACACTCAGGATTGCCACTGGACTGTGTGCCCAGGGCATCCGACAAACGCCGAACTGGGCTATAGAAGTTGGCAATTTGATCAGCCATATTGGCGTTCACCACCAGTCCATTGAGTTCGGTCTATCTCATTTGCCCTGGACGAGCCGCTGCCGAGCTTTCTGGCCCCAGAAAACTATTACGCTCGAGGAATCAATCAAGAGAAAGAGGCATCGACATTGATGTGTCTCTTGGACAGGCTGGTGGTCAATAGTTCAAACAGCATCTGTATTTGACGAGCTCATTTGACCTTCTTCCACGGTCATGTCCTGCCGGTCGATAGTATCGCGCCGTGCATCATCTGAAACTCTTGGATCTATGTGGGCTCGTTGGTTACAGTGCGTCTGCTGTCAATTTTTATTATTGGCTCTCGCTCATTAAATTCGGTAAGATGTGCGAGATCTGGTTCTTTTGGTCAGTCTTCCCTAAATATATTCAGGGCACTACCACCCCATGGCAGATAGTTCTGGCTTATTCGAGGCAACCTGATTTCTGCCCCTTTTCTGTATCTCTATGTGTGCCTCCCCTGTCAGTATTACAACCCCCGGTGCGCATGGAGCCCTGCATCCAGCCCCAAGGTCGAAGAAATGCGTTTCGCAGGGCACCCGTTCGACTCGGGTCCGGGCATGCATCTTTTCTACGTGTTCTTTCTTCGTTCTGTTTCTGCCGTGGTACCGTCGTCCCAGAGCAACATCCCTCCGTGGCGCGTGGTGCCTGTATGCGTCTTTGACAAACAAATTATCATTCCCATAGCGTGGGTTTTTTTTCTTCCGGTACTCTCTTTCTTCTGACGGCCCCCTCTCCAGTTCTCCAACATATGATATACCATCGCGTCTCTTTCTGTTTGTTCCGCCGGGGGACTCTCTGGTTAAGGCCGCTGCACGTAACCCTAGTCTATTTCGGCGCCTGCTCGACATCCGAAACACCCATAACAGCCAACTCGAACTTGGGCCATGCTTCCGGCTCTCATCGCCTCTCTCTCTCGCCACTCTTCCTCTCTGTTTTGCGTCCACGCCGGCCCCACGCGTCGTTCCACGTTGTACCAGGAGGGGCTAATGTTCTCGCGGGCTCTGTACTCGTCCGGCGGAGTGACCAGATGGATTACCACTGAACCGAGGTGAGAAAAGCTCGTCGCGTTTCCATCTGTTAGGGCTAGGGCGTCTCCCGTTCAATCCTCCCAGGCTCACTTCGAAGCCCTTGCCACCATACTCGCGCGGTCTCGACTTAGAGTCACGACGCTCATCTTTTTTATTCGACGAACCCCATCCTCACACGATCTGGACTGCGTAGTGCAATACCATCGCCCATGGTCCTCGTTTGGAGCTCCCAATTTTCTGGGCCGTACTCATTCAATATTCCTTCTGTCTTTGGGTACAGTCCTCTGCCTATTCTTGGCTCCCTGGGGTTTTCCGACCCTCCGAACACGTTGGTAACGTTTCCGGGCGCGCCGCAACGTCTTTGGCCGAGCAGCATCCTGAATCGTTTGGTAGGTCCGTGGCGCCCAGTGCCACCCAATCGGCGCCAATCTCCGCCGCCTTCCAACGCTGTTTCTCAGCGCACCTGGGAAGTGGACAAGAACTTTTGGGCGCAGACGGCTGCTGATCAGGCTGCTGGCCGCGAAGACGACGAGGCTAGTATGTCTTTTCTACATAGTCCCTCAAAGAATCCGCTAATGAGTTGGGTCGTCAGCTGGGCGGAGGCGGTATACCATTCAACACGCAGTTCCTCCACGACGACTATGACGACTGGTCTAGGTTTGGCGATGAGGACGGGAGTTTGTAAACTATGCAAAGCGCACGAAGAGGGTTGATGTGCGCAAGTTGAAGGATAATATCTGGAAGGGGTTGGATATTGTTGTGCCGCAGGCCAAGGCGGAGGGCGATGAAGATAACATGGTGCGCGTTGTCGTTCATATATACGGCTCTCACTAATTTTCCTTTCTGCATAGGACGAGAGACGGGTGTTCCCGTCCTTCACCTCGTTATTCTCGACTTCCATCTTCTCAGCGTCTGTGGAGTACGAGATTCACATGGTGAGTGAGATCTGCTGACACGCGAACAGGATTTGAGCTGCTAGATTTCCTTGCGGGCATCGGCCAAAGCTGCGAGGAAGTTGATTTTTATGAGAAAATAGATATGGACGTGAGAGCGTCTCACCTTCCTCTACCCGTCGTAATTCGCGGACTAAAATTGCCGTGTGTTGAATCACTGATTCCAACATCGTTGGAACGCAACAATTAACACTCACCTACCTCTCGTCTCTGTTGTTCAGCTTTTTCTACTTGACGTTAGGCGGCAGTGCCGTGAACGGTTCAGGCTCAAAGGCAGACAACAAATCTCCTCAAATAAGCGCTTTACAAGCTTTTCTTTGGAACTACAATCGGACCGTGATGCCGTCTTGTGCATTCCCAAGCAATCACCGTGGGGCAGACCAAGCACAACAGAACCATTACGCCTCTCTTTCAGCTTCTTCACCGCACTCTTCAGCCTCAAAAAACTCTGCTTGAGACTTCAACTCCCTTGTGGCCGCTCCCCGACGTCCTTCTCTTCATGTCTTCATGCCTTATGCCCTCTAAGGCTAACTATGCCGCAGCTCGACAACGACCCCCGGCGCACCCGACGCTCCACCTTTCGCACCTCCTCCGCATCCTCGGCCCTCGCTGCCGACGCTCTACAAGCACGTCCTGGGCCGACGCCGCATCTTCATCTACACCCTTCCACCCGTCGAGGTCGCATCGATTTTCTGCCAGGTCGCGGTGGACATGGCGTACGAGGATCAGGTTGAAGTCGAATACGGCGGTACAAGCACAAGCACGAACGGCGCGCGCTCGCGGCGGGGCGGGAGGTGAATGAGGGGATCAGCATCCTGAGGATGGTGAAACTGAACGACTTTGACAGACTGCAGAGGGAGGGACGGCGTGGACGGACGCGTGGCGCGTGGACGTGTGCGTCGTCTGCACAGGGCTGTCGATGGGAGTCGGCGCATGCCACGGGAACTCGCTCGGCTCGTATTCCGTGGCGGGAGAGGGAGTGGGGCGCCGTAAGGCTGCGGGGCCGAGGACAGCATCAACCCGTGTCCACCAGGAATACACCATTTCCAGTGATCGGGGGAACATTTCGAACCAGAATTCTGCTGGCATTCCAATACGCAGGGCGCCTTAGAAATTCATTCAGTTTCGGCCTCGCTGTGCACTGAAACGGTTCAAAACAAGGCATTTCAGCTAAAAAGGCTTTGCATTTTGAAAAGCGTGTCCGATTTTACATACATTATTCTCTATTTCGTCAATGTTGGTGGTCTTCGCAGTAAAATTTCACGCAAAACTGTCTCCTCAGATATTTCTCCGGGCGCTCACAGAGATAGGCCTTTAAGCAAACGGGGACAATTCTTGTCCGGCGCGGAGTGCCATGCAATTGGCGCATCCTTGGCGCCCGGAGTGCCGATTGATTGCATCTGTGCCCTCAATTGAAAAATTGAACTCAATAAGATGACCTCTTTAAACCTGACTGGCAGGGGAGATAGCCAGCGAAATTTCGTGCAGAACTGTCTCCTCGGATAATATTTTCTCCGGAGATTATCCCTAAGTGCATTTCAGCCATTCATTGTTCTTCGCTATTTTTTCAAAGAAAATCCAAAAATAGTGTGGGTAGGCCCGGAGCGGGGAGATCGTTCTCCGCCCGAAAACATATATAAGAAGACCCATTTCT
The DNA here is from genome assembly GCA_029378375.1 of Mycena olivaceomarginata. Lineage (NCBI taxonomy): Eukaryota > Fungi > Basidiomycota > Agaricomycetes > Agaricales > Mycenaceae > Mycena > Mycena olivaceomarginata. The sequence continues at coordinate 54,377 of JARKIC010002146.1, read as the reverse complement.
ACTGTACCTGCAGCCCCTTCGTCTCATTATCGAAGCCCTATTGTAGGTCAAACCGTAGCCTATCTTCACGAAGGGCCTCGGCCGCACGTACTAGAGAACACTAAGCCACTTACGCCCATCATAAACCCCTGGCACAGGAGAAAATGCCAGTAAACGGTGCAGATTGAGATCAAGAACGTCCCAATGATAATGAGAATACACCCCGTGGCGAACGTCGCACGAAAATATCCGAGGTCACACAGGCGGCCGATTAGGATAGCCGGTACAAAATTCATACAACGCTGCGTAAAGCCTTCAGTGGTGCACTGAATCCAAACTGATGCTTTACCGCGACCGAGCCGATCCATGCGCTGTTCGACAGTTATAAACACTGCCCAGTGAAGAGAGGGAAAAACTTGCATTTGTGACGGGGTTGAATGCGGTAATATGACCTGTTGGTACTCCACCTGAAAGATCTGTGAAAACATGAGCATCGACCGATCTCGAACTGTTAAAATGAACCTACACCACATGAAGAAGAATAACCAAGACTGCATCCTGAAGTGAGCAACCCGCCGTAACGATAAAATGCGATGGATCGAACGAGGCAAAGAAAGTACAGAACGCCTGAATGTCCGGGGTGAGTTCCTGGACGATTAAGAAGGATTGAACTTCCTTACGCCCAAAAATACGGTCCATCCTCTGAAACCGCCATCTGGAAACTCGTCCACAATCGAGGACGATTCGGACGACGGGGTTGGCTGCAGCTGGGGATCCATTTCGACCGTCTTGCTCTCTGGTTCTTTTTCATCCAGGTCCCCTTTCCTGGGCACGGGCTTGAGATTTTGCACGTCCATGTCGCAGAGCCGGAAAATTTGAGGATGAAGCTCGGAAGAACTGACACCACAAAGAATGAGTGGATGCAGAGATGCGATAGAGGGGGTCCCGTCAGGTGCTGGTATAAATATGAGGGAAAACAGCGGGGCGAACAAATTTAACTGACAGCTGGAAGAGAGGAACGGGACAATTTGAGATAAATGCGGTTTCGGCCGCGCGGCCGTGCATGAGAAGCCAGGATGCCGAAGCCTGAAATAGATGGCTGGAAATACAGAAGTTTGGTGAGGCGGACGTAGCCGATAAGCCCCAAGTTCTGTGGCGGCTTTGAGCTGTATGGATGCTTCCAGGTTCTTGAACGTGCCGAGTTAAAATACCGAACTTTCACAGAAAAACATCAGAAAGTAACGAACTTTCACTACATTTCAAACCGTTGCCTGGTAAGTCAATTGTCTTATTCCCTTTTCATCCCGCCAAATCGATATGAAGCGGCCGGAGTTGTATGAGATCGTGTGAAGGTTTTCTCGTCCGTCCTTCACAGCATATAAATCAAGTGCAAAAGTATTTCCGCGCCCCATTTCGCATCGATCAAACTTGTCTAGCCATGCCACACCCCGATTCAAACCTCCAAAAAGCTATAGAGAAAAGGAAATTTTGCCATTGCAAGCCCACCTGCGGCGTGTTATTATTCAAGCAAGCGCGCAAAATACATTATGCTAAAATAGCGGATCCATCGTCATCATCGGCTTCAATAGATACAGTCACCAGTTCCAGCCAATTTTTATCCGAACTCAACCTTCCCTAAGCCTCGGACCCCCGGCCTTGCTGTCGGACTCCATGCTTTATCCGAATTTTTGACCTGCTATTAGGTCCCAAAATTCGATTTCTTATCCGGAGGATGCCTTGCCCATTTTTGGGCATCTTTTATCCGAATTCAAAATGTTGCCAAACAGGGATTTAGGTGATTCTTTAGGGGTCCTGGGGTAGACAAGGGCCACAAGTGCACAGATTCAGGTCCTATATAATGGAAAGTTGTGGATACTTTGCCATCCCTGTCTGGGTTGGAGTCGAGCCGCTCCAGAACACTCACATGTGTAAATCCCAAGCCAGAGCTTCCTGGCCTCTATGCAGCTTCGGGTGTCCGGGAGAGCCATCTGCAGTGTTGCATTATTCAAAGTTGAAACAAGTTCATTATTTTTGAAATACTCCCCCAGTTAGAGCTTTCTGGCCTCTGTGCAGCCGTCTGCGGTAGTCAAGGGGAAACATCTTCATAATTGTTGAATCCCAAGGCAGAGCTTCCTGGCCTCTATGTAGCTGCGGGCGTCCCGGGCAGCCATCTGCAGTGTTGCATTATTCAAAGCTGAAGCATAAATGGTTTGTAAACCGTTTGGACCTCTGGGCAAACTAAATGGAAATAAAAACAGTTAAAACCGTTTGAAAACGTTTATGAACGGAAACGGTTGGAGCCTTAGACACACCCTTCCGGGTTCCATTGGAATCCCTCTTCGCCATCTCTTGGAATGTGGGCAGTTTATGGGATACTTGGATAGCAGGTATGCTCACTACCCTTTTATATCTCAATCCACTGATTATTACATTCTATCTCAATGTTCCAGCCTGGCAACCGATCTGTTGTGTTCGAGATATGGTGTGCGCTCGGACCACAGTATGTGAGTGGAATCTTTACTCCTCGAACTGTGTGCGATGCTTTCCTTTTGTTGCAGACGTACTCGAGGTGAGCACGAACCAGCCCAGCCGTGCATGGATCGGCCGACGAAAAACTTTGGTGGGGAACCAAGTGGACTACCCTACGTCGCAGGTCAACCAAAACTCTGACTCCGAGGCGATTCCTACCCGAACGATCCCAGCGGTTGAATTTCGACCTTCGATTCAGAACTCCGTGGTGCGCCGGCGGAAACCGGCCGTGATACAACCATCCTCCCCCGAGCCCATCAGCCACCAACCCGAACGACCTGCAGTTCCCGGTACGGGTGCTGTGGCGAACCGACTTCCAGGCCGCCCGAGGATCAGCACCTATTTGCACGCCGTGCACATGTTTTTGATCGCTCCTCCTCTTTTTCACGACAAAGCAGCTGGTTGGAATGTGAACCGTTTGGAGAACCGCCTGGTTAGCTTCCAGGGTTGGATATTGACTGCCAATGGTGGTCTGCTTGCGTAAATGCCCCATCACTTCTTCAACCCCCTGGGTCTAATTTACACTCCAGTGCTGTTGCGGCAATTCTAGCTCTGTCCACCATCCCGAACACCAAGGATTTGTTATTCTGAGCGGCGTGTTTGCATTTTTTGGCCTTGTACGAGTATATACGGTTTTGCTGGCTTCTCACATTGGAGACTCCAAGGAGGAATTTTCGCAATGGTTCCTTGTATGCTGCTAATATACCTTCCTCGTTAAACTAATGAAGTTTTCCCCCAGGATCACTTGGACGTGATAGCCCAATCTCAAGCCTCCTGGAATAGGTCCACCATGATGTCTCTACCTCTCACATGGATGTGTTGGTGAGTGTTGCTCATGAGTTAGGCGATGAGAGTTTAAAACCAGTGTAGGGCACTTCTGAGTCTCCTTTTCTCCCTGGCATCTCTCGGGGTTCAGATGTTCATCCCCGACCTTCAGCCCATGACCACAGATTCTCCCAGCACCTCAAATACCAATACCCCTGGTCCAAATTCTGCCCCCTCCGCGATTCCACTCAGTATATCACAATTAGTGATATTGATGCTTGTGACTGGGTGGAGCTCGGCTTATGTTGTGATGATTCATCTTGAAATTCGGAAATACAGAGCCTGGAGGAGTGGGCACCCGGGAGAAATGGAGATGGGATTGCGGAATAGAGATGAGTAGGTAGCATGTATCGGGCTGCACAGGCAGGCAATCGGGCTAGAATTTCATCAGTTTCTCTTCCTCACGCCGCACTTTACACGAATCTTTAACAACATAACGGTATAACCACTAGACAGTTGAGGAGATACCAAAGGCCCCTACGGATGCCCCAGGACTGACCCGATCAATTATATACTTTGAATAGAACTTTTTTTTCTTCAAAATTCCAGACATCGCACAGAGCCCGGAAACACCGTTCCAGACCACTGGAGAAATCTTTCGATTCCGAGGAGGCAAAGAAGGCAGCTCAAGGCGAGTCCTCCGATCTCCCTACCACACTTGATGCACTGCACAATCCCGACCAGCATCGCGGCAGTGAAGGCAGTGCGCAAGAAACGCGTCGCTAGCGAGTGGAGTAAGGCGTGGGCGGCGTCTCGCGTCGGCAAGCGATTTGCAGACTTCGACAAAACACCCCCCAGCCAGCGTACCCTCCGCTGGTACGAGGACCTGCACCGCGGTCAGTGTAGCATCCCCACAATCCATCAGCCAAGAACGGGGGAGGTAAAGGACCAACGTACCTCGAAACACCGTGCAATGCGGCTGAAAAGGCCCCAATCTTCGTCGGAACCATTGATTGTTTGGATCTAGATTTCTGCATACCCAGCGCGAGTGGACATGCTGGTGAGCTTGGGCTAGATACGGGCTTGGGCAGTTGCCGAGGAAGCTATGACGAGAGGAAAGTCAGCGCACCCAATTGACCTAGTTTGTGGATATGTCATGTATCTGAACTATTGCTAGGGGCCCATGAGGTCTACAAATATAGGTATAGCCAAATTCCCATACAGAGCTCTACTTATCTGTGGACATGAATATGACCCCAGCTAAAATGGGCACCAAATCATGTTCAGTCAGAATATTACCTACAGAAATGTGCCATCCTCTGCTTGCGGCCGTTTTGATATGGACTCACTACCATGATGCTATTGGAATACGCCTTCGATAGCCATATGCACACTGACAGGTGGGTGATTTTCGCGGCGAATCCCAGAATATTACCTACAGAAATGTGCCATCCTCTGCTTGCGGCCGTTTTGATGTGGACTCACTACCATGATGCTGTTTGAATACGCCTTCGATAGCCATATGCACACTGACAGGTGGGTGATTTTCGCGGCGAATCCGAGAAACAGGATCAGATCTGTAAGCGCGAACAAAGCGCAGAGCACCCCGACGTAAGATATGATGGCCCACAGACTCTTTCCACTGTTAGATACTGAACTCGCGGGCGTACATCGGGCATGTGGTCCCTTCAGATGCACCACGACCCAGCATGTCGGACATAGTCTTCCATGGGCAAAGCTGGGCCACGAGATCTGTGCCCCTGGCGCCGCAATGCGGGGAGACCGAACCAGGGTGCGTTCCTCCGCGCTTCCACGCGCAGTCGTTAACGGGGACACGGCGGGATTTGGGCCGGAGGTTGTGCCGACTGGGTATACCTCAAGTAATGCCTCATGACCGAGGAAAAGAGCCCATTTATGTGAGCTCTTCGTCGGCACACGAATTTAAGCTAACTGGGCGCGCCGCAGCGCCAACGCCATGCCCGCGGCGCCAGCTTCTCTATGTGACCTCCCTCTTCCTCAGCACGCCCACTCATGCCTTCAACCACCTTGCAGGCTTTCTCCCCACACTCTTCGCTCTTGACGTGCGCACGTCCGCTCTCTCCTTCGACCTCACTATCGCTGAGCGCAAACGATACACTTGAGCTGTGGAGGGATTCGCGAATACGTGCTGGGGGTGTATGAGGATATGAGATTGGGATTGAGTTTGTACAATTTCGTGATGGATTCGTGGACTGTTGGGCGCCGAGTGTGAAGGAGTGGGAGCAGGAGCGGGAGGCGGGGGAATAGGAGTGCCGCCTGGGGTGTACGATTTGGAGCGGGAGACGGACGGGGAGAACAGGGGATACTGGCCCTATAAGGATGCGTATCTTGGAGGCCGGAGGTGAGTATTACGTTGACCTGAGTTGAGTAACCTGACGAATTGTTTTTGCGGGCGGTAGGGACGTTTTATATTATGTGGAGGACAGCGGTGGAGGTTAAATGGCGACACAGAAAGGGGTTCCGTTGAAATCTTGATACTCCACGGAGACTTCATTGCTATGTGCCATCCAAGACACAATATCTGGCTGACGATCCCTGTTATTTGAACCTTTACATCTGCCCGACCGACGTATTGGCAAGTATTGATGTACGCCCTGATGACGTGGAATGCCGAACATGGGTTACATGCTGGGAGGTGTTTGCCATCCGTTGGAGCACCTATGATGTTAGGCGCATTCAGAATGGCTTCCTTATAAGTAAATTTTGGAGCATCAAGGACGCACCGCTTGCAATAATCGACAATTGAACCTCATCAGTCGCCTACGGACAGCAAGTATATACATACAAAAGCCATCATAAGGTTAAAATTCAACGACTCACTTCCAGAGTCGGGAGATTCTCCCGGTCGGCTTCCAACCTCTCGATGTCGGGCTCGTGAGTCAGTCGCAGTATTGCCAACCGTCTGAATTTCGTCTTCTCTCTCCGTTCCGGGTTTCGGAGGTTCCATCCACCGAAATCCAGTAGCCATAAACTCAGGACCAATCTCTGAAGCCCAGACTCCAGAGTCCCTGTCGAACTTCGGTGCCGCCCCAGATTCTCAGTGGACGACGGCCTCAATTTTTTTGACCAGACGTACAGTATAGTAGGGTTCAATGGATAAGGAGGGTTCAATGGATAATTCTTTTTTTACACAGCTCGCATCCATTTTCTACCCAGTCCTGTTGGTATTTGAATGCATACATGCTATTTACATCTCCTAAAAAAGTTTTAGGCTCATAACCCTACTGGGGGCTGAATGGGATGTGTTTTGAGGTCCATCAGTCTTTGATGACCACTTTGATCAGCTTTCCTTTTCGTCCATATGCACCTATTTAGATGAACTTCTGTCCAAATCATAATTCGGCAGCATAGATCACCATTCAAGGTACAATACTGTCAGAGTGAGATGATCAGACTAAAAATGACGGCTACAAAAATCATGTATGCCTTCATATGTAAAACCGTGACATAACGTGTTACTATCTGCACATACTTTCGCCGCTCTTTCGGCTTGAATTGGGTGCTGAGACAAAATAAATGATCTCCATGGTACTTTTCAAGCATATCCTGAGCCTTGAGATCCTGAATAGTAGGAGAGGGACCACCGGGGGAGCGGTAATGTGGATTATCCATTGAACCCTCCATGTCACATTTCCCATCAAAAGACATTCCTTTTTTCTACGGACATTCAATGTGTAAATTCACCACATGATCCTCCAGGGAAGCTTATTATATACTCTAGTATGTACCTGATTAATCTCAAATTTTGTTCTCAACAATTGCGAGCTCTACAAGCGAAAAATCAAAGTTGTTACCCAAGGAACCCTACTACACTGTACCAGAATTCCGCTTTGCTCATTTCTGAAGAGAGTGAGTCACAGTGCATGAAAGCCGGCCAAATTGCACAGTTTTCACCAGCAAGGACATCCATGGAGTATGTAGCCACAAAACACCTGCTGCAAAGCACAACCTAGAGCTTGACCAAATGGATGTCTCCACAGCTTATCTCAATGGAGAACTTCAGGAGGAAATCTATATGACACCTCCATCCTCGTTCTAATACGCCTGGACTATAAAGCCGCTAAGTTGATCACTCACCGACCACGAGCTTCTGACGAAGGCCTTATCATAGTTGGAGTCGACTCTTCTTGGAAAAGCGCCGGCTGGGTGATCTATCAAATATCGAAGTCGGAAAAACGCCCTACCCTCTACGGATCGTGTACCTTCAGCGCTATAGAACAGAACTACGGACAGCCGAAGAGTGAGGTCTATGGCGTATTCAGAGCATTCAAGGAACTTCGTCACCGCATCTGGGGAGTCCATTTCCGTCTTGATCATGATGCCCTCTCGCTAGCTAAAATGATTAGAGAACTTGACGACGTGCCCAATGCCCCCTTGCTGCGCTGGGTGGCCTGGATTCGCCTCTTCGATTTTGAACCACATCACGTGCGAGCCGAATCATTCAGGATTGAAGACGCGCTTTCTCGCAGACCTCCGGCTCCATCCGATACGAACTATGACGATCAAGATCCAGAAGAATTCCTCGACGCGTACCTCGACTTGATCTATTCCGGGTCCCAAAACGCTCCGTTGGCGCAACTGCCTCATCTGCGGTGAGATTTTTGCTGGATTCCACATACTCTCGGCTGTCTTCTCCTTTCATACGCAGTTACTCTCCACCGGACTCTATTCTGCCGATTTACCGCATCAGCAAATCGTTCCGCGACCAACCAAGATTTGACTCGAGGGATTTTTCCGGAGACTATCTTGAACCATCACTCCCGAAGTCTTACCTTGCTTATTCGTCTCTGCGATACGTCCAACCACACAATGTGCGTTCGCTTCCAGAGTTCTTTATCCGCAAAACGCAAGCGGGGATATAAAAGAGTTCTTATTCGGTGACGAAATCGTTTCTCTTGAATTTCTGGAGACTGGTACTTACATTCAAAGTATCCCCCTCGACCATCTGGCCACCTCTTATGCGGGCCACTCGCATGGTAAACGAGACGTGGAGACTCCAGAGATGTGGGAGGAGCTACGTGAATTTTTGGGCACAGGAGTCTACCCGGCACGCCTTCTAACCGACAAAGATAAGTTGCATTTCTCCAAACGTGCGCGGCGGAACTTACTTCATCAAGATCGCCTGTGGTTAGCTCCCAAGAAACGAACGGATCATCTACCCCGACTTGTCGTTCAGGACCTCAGCAAGAGAGGCACCTTAATGGCAGAGGCTCATAACGAATGTGGTCATCGAGGCAGAGACGCCGTTTATTCCCAGCTACGTGACCGATTTTATTGGCCCAACATGTACGACGATATTACTTATTTCGTCAGATCCTGCATCGAATGCCAGAAAGCGATAAAGCGGGTCCCTATGCTCCCATACAACGTCTCTTGGCAAGCCCCCCTCCTGCGACACTTCAACTTGGATAGCATCCACATGAGCTCCGGCGTTGGCAACATGAATTATATCGTTCACGCCGTCGAACCAACGATTCTCTGGCCGGAGGCCAAGGCGCTACGCACTCTGGACGCCAAATCGGTCGCCAAATTCATCTATGAGAATATTGTTTGTCGATTCGCTTGTGTCCCCTTCCTGGGGTGGGGAGCCTGCGGCCGCAGAGTATTGGGAGTGTGCCGATGCCGGGGACGCCGCAGGTGCGTTGCGCGTTTGCGTTTCTTTTTGTAGAGGGAGCAGGCCAACGACAAAGGGGCAGACTCACATCCTACACAGGTGCAAAGGAGAACCAGTGAGCAGAGGGAGCAGGCTGGTGGCAAAGGGGCAGACTCACATGCCAGGGACGGGATTTCACATCCCAGTACTATATCTCCAATCAGTAACACTTGAAAGTCGCAAGCCAACGTCAAAAGCGCAGTACCCGGCTGAGGAACGGCTGGGACAGAGGGATATGTGTTTGTGGGATTGGTGAAGGTCCCACCAGGCACCGTGAAATGCAGCGACCCTGAGAAGACACCCGAGCTGGATGAGGGGCTGATCAGGCACAAGCTTTCGAGTATACTGTACTTTTTCATTCAAATCGACAGGGTGTGTGACGCGTGACTCGTTTTACCTATTCGACATTTCGGCAGCCGCCGAAATTCTGCGTGACACCCCGAGAAATTCGACGTTTGAACTATTTTGCCTTTTTTGCAGTTTTTAGGTGGTTTGGGGGCCTATGTGACCGCTTGAAGGTTCGACAAAGGCCCGGGTGACGCGTGCAGCGGTGGAGGCCATGGGTAAAGACGGTCACAGTGAAGAAGAGAGTGGCACAAGGTTAAGAAAGACAGAGTGACAGCAACGTGACAATGATTCTATAGAACGTCTAGGCCGATTCTAACCGAATTCTAGCGCACCCGATCAGGCCCTAAATAGGACTTCTGGTAGATGGTGAAGATTTGATCGGAGTTCTATTCAATTCCAATTTACAGGCAGGTGGACGTGGATGGTTGAGTAGCGCTGGAGCCCATGTCCGCAAATGGGGTTATGTGCGTTGTTTCTGCTACCAATATGGGTGCTGTGGTGTCCAGTTTAGCTGCGCTAGTGGATGGTTATGACAGTGAAATGCTGGTAAACGTTGTAGCTGATTCAATTCCCAACTGCCGTGACTCATGAGTCATGCCCAAAATATGTATTGGGAGAAGCAATGAAAAACGGCCAACAAGCGGCCGGTTATGGGGACCTGTCACACATCAGGCAGGTGGCATTTTGGAAACCCACCACCATGTACAAGCGCCATCCCCCCCGACCGCAGTGGGACGCCAGTGGTTCTGGCTTCTCGGTGCCTCCACTGCACATGAATGTCGTACCCTTTTCGTCAGCGTATTATGATCCCACAGACCCTGCCGCCCACCAGCAGCTCCCGGCGCACCCAGTTGAAGGGAGATTCCACCCACTCCACTCAGCGCAGTACTGCCACCCCATCCAGCCGTCAGACATATACGTTGGCGCCGACAGCGCTATGCACCTCCACAACAACAACGCAGACTCGACTGTGCAATTTGGGAAGGGCCAGTACGGCGTTCTCTCAACGCAGACGGTTCCGCATCAATTCCACTCATTCCGCATCGCGCAGTACATTGAGGAGGCGACGAACCACAGTCACACTGTCGGATCCTTAGCCAGGGCGCAGGATGCACCCTTTTCATTTTATGATCCCACAGACCCTGCCATCCACCAGCAGCCCCCGGCGCACCCAGTGGAAGGGGAACTCCACCCACTCCACCTCCCGCAGTACTGCCACCCCATCCAGTCTTCGGGCATGTACGTTGGCGCCGACAGCGCTGTACAGTTCCACACCAACGACACAAGTCCGACTGTGCAATTTGCGAAGGGCCAGCCCGGCGTTCTCCCAACACAGACCGTTCCGTCATTCCCCATCGCGCAGTACATTGAGGCCACGAACCACAGCCGCACTGTCAGACCCTCGGCCAGGGCAAAAAATGGGTCTCGGTCGGCCGCTGATGCGTCGCCTTCCTTGGAGCGCCTTTCGATCAGAAGCGTCACATCTACCACGCAGGCCAACATTGCACCACATCCGCGTCCAAGCTCTTGTGACTCTGTGAACATAAGCATAGGAGCCCAACTTCCGGACACATGTACAATCCAGAGAACCAACAAGCTCCCCGCGTGCATGGCCTGCCGCGAGCGCAAAGTTTCCACTGCGATTTGCGTATTCTGCGGAAGGCTTTACAGTTGAAGAGAACAATGAAAATGGTTCTCAGGGACGCACCGTTGTGATCAACAGTAATGGAGTAGGACATCGTATCATCCTGTCCCATCTTTTCACGAAGGAGAGTCCAAAAGCGCATGGGAGGATTTTTGGAGCTTTAGATCGACCGTGGTGGAGTAAGCCAAGAGGGAAACCATTACATTCAACCCGCGGAAATGTACCGTTCTGCTTGAAGACGGAGTTTTGTGGCACCAAACTCTGCACTAAGGCACAGAGTCTGCACATGACCCATTTGGACTCAAGAAACGAGTTTGCTTTTATGACACAGTTGAGTTGACTGGCTCATAATGCATTATGGTATAAGGACGGGAAACAGATCTCCAATGCTGCTCCCTAGGATGCGAAAACATGTGAATCAGACAGACAGCATTTACCCAAAATGCTCCTAGTCACCTGAGTTTAAGTCGGTCCTCCAAACTCTCTAGATTCTATTCATTTGCCTGGAAAATGGACCTCCTGCCGCAATCCCACCGCTTCTTGAGTGATGCGAGCCATCCCTCACTAAGCGCAAGCCGCTCATCCTCGGGAATCCCGGCAAGATCTGCAAAGCGTGTCCATTTCTGGCGGATGAATTCCCCAGCGAGATGGACCCGTTCGCGCATTGCTTTCGCAATCCAGTGGTGAAAACCTTTTGAGGTCCTGCAAACATCCTGAATGCTTGGTGGCCGTGATACATACCATTTTGAACCTTTGCAATGCCTTGCCGACGGCCATCAAGAATGTACAGTTCACATGGGCTTACAAAGTTTTCCCACTTTGCTGATGGAGAGCACTTGTGAAGGACAAACAGATACTGTAGTGGGGAGATCCGGTCGCTGGGAGCGGGCTGGCGATGGCGAGCGAGGTGGCCAAGCAAGGCTTGCCGACTAAGCTGCAGACGGTACAGCCAAACACTCCCAACATCCGGACCTCCCACGACTTTTGGCGACCCTCGCCGGTAGCGTCGGGATTCAGTAAGGAGACAAAAATTAAAATGGGAAGGTTTAGAAGGAGAGTGTATACCGACGTACTCACAAATGAGCGAGGAGATTAGCGGAGACAGTGATCACACGTTGAACCACAAATGGATGCGTGGGGCCCTGCATGACTAAAAAGAAGCACGACCACCTACGCCTCCGACGCCTACTCGGGCTTCTCAGGTAGGTTTTGCTACTACTGAATAACATACCTAAGAGGTCAGTAGATCGTTTAGGCCCAGTTCGGGATCCCAAATTGTTGGCCAGAGGTCCAGCTAGCTAAAGGTGTCATATCAAGTCACTAAGTCATGCGACCGGCGGAGAAGGCCGCTCGGCAATTGGGATCGTTGATCTGAATGATTGGGCATCTCGCTCCTTCCCGCTGGCTGCTCGACTGTCCCGCCATTGGCGACGACAAGACCTATCTTTGCATTGAAACCATTTGAGAGCGCGCGCTTCACGCGCTTCATTAACATGTATTTTAGATGAATTTAAGTGTAATGCTCTCAGTTCACGGAGAAAACAAAGGTAATCAAGTTTTTGAGGCGGCGGGACCGGGGGATGCGACGACGAGAGAAGGATGATACAACTTTGAGCGGTCCAGAACGAAGTGACTGATGGTGACAGGCTTTAAGTTTGGCAGGCAAAATTAGGAATTGGGATTTTAATTGGGGATCCAGGGCCTTAAGGTGAAAATGCATTATATTCACACGCATTATTACTTAAGTGGCTTAATGCGTGTGAGTTCAGTCACGTGATTCTATACTATTCAACGTGACACTGACAGCGGTTTACGTCGTTTCGATGCCTCACTCGAAAACGATCTCCGAGTGCCTCCCCACCGAAATCCTTATCGAAGTAATTCGCGCTGCGCCAATACCGGACGTACTGGCCCTTTGTCGGACTTGCAAGCTATTTTACGACCTAAGCGTTCCCGTTCTTTACCGTGTGGTTAACCTTGACGAAGGCGCTCTCGGGAACACTTCCCTCCGCTTAGAGAGCTTTTGCCATGCCGTCCATGCAAACTCTCGCCTGCCGAAGATGATACGCTCGCTGGTCGCTGAGTGCTCGTAAGTCAGCCTTGCTGCCTAAGTGGAATATATCTGATCGCTGCTCCCAGCGACGGTCCTGAGGAACTGATCAGCCTGGCGCTGGACACTTTCCAGCTTCTGCTGCTTCTCGAGCATCTGAAAATTGATCTGACACTGGAGACAATGGAACATCATCGCGGCCTGCTCCAATGGTCATTCCCCTATCTTGTCACATTCGATGCTCTTCTCACATTCGAATGTTGCCTCGAGCCATGTGCAAGCCTACCGCAGTTCCTTGTACAACATCCCTCCCTGCTATCCTTGTCAATTCGCAGCGACCAACCGGCTGCAAGGGCGCGTCATCTCCGGTTGTCGAGGCTCCGCCAATTTCGGGGGCCAGTGGAATACGTTCCTATGCTGAATGCCCAGAATCTGAGAGAGGTCTCTCTCTCTTGGTCAAGGTCTGAGGTCAAAGACGTTGAAGCCATCTTTCGTGCATTGGCTTCCATGACCAGCGTGGACACTCCGTTCGCCTTTTCCATGAATGTGATCATTACTCCACGGAGATTGTGGAGGCCATGTCGAGAAACATCCGATATCCGGAGATATTGGGCGTGCGACTGCATCTGGGCGCTAGATATGCCGCACCCCCCCGCGTAAGGACCTTCCACGCACACAGTTATGATACACCGCACTCATGCAGGTTTCTACCCAGGCTTTCATCGAATGTCTCAAGCGACATCTTCCGTCGTTCACCCGCTTGAAGCGTCTCTCGATCGGAAGCGTCGGGCCATTCGCACAATCAGTTGGTGCTATCATGGTTCGGGATTTTGGAAAATTTATGCCCCACGCTGGAGGACTGCTACTTAAGTAAGTGAAGTATCCAGAGTTGCAGGTTTACAGTGGTGCTAACGTCCTGAAGTGGGTTTTCGATGGCAAAAAGTGAATGGGTCATGGCAGCCTCACAGAAACAGTATTGGCAGGGATTCCAAGTGACTCTGAAGCCCTTACTGCCGCTTTCCCTCTGGGGTCATATTGATGCAAAAAATACGCCAAAGAGAGATTTCGGGCTCACTTCCTGCAAAATTAGCTCGTGTGCAGACACTGTTCCGGCAAATAGGGGAGCTCAAAGTAAACTTCGCCGGACGCTTTTTTCGCTTTTTTCGCTGGACGCTTTTTTCTCATGTCAACTCGGGTTGTCACGTCACGGATGATTGGAACATTGATGGCTTGGGGCAATTATTGTCGAGACAGTCGGGCACGATGTGGGCGGCATCGCGCGACATCGGCCGCCCGAGTTTTTGAGCTCGGGAGAGATTCTGAGGGTTTATTCCTCCCTGGAAGCGACCTTAAAAAGGTCAGAACATAGAGCAATGACCCTATACTCTAACACAGACGTTCAGCCGAAGGGAACTGCTCGTCAGTTTTGAGTGTCGACGTCGTGGATGACGACGAGCAAGGCTGTTGGACATCGTGATCAATGATATGGCCTATTTGACACTTTTTGATGTGACAGTCCAGAGGTCGTAAGGTTGATCATGAGAAAAAAGCGTCCGGCGAAAAAAAAGCGAAAAAAGCGAAAAAAGCGTCCGGCGAAGTTTACTTTGAGCTCCCCTAATTGAATGGACATCAAAATCATTTTTTCCCCGCCGCGCAGCCCTTTCTCTTGGTGTTCAAATCTAACTTTGTCCGGCCAATATCATGCATGCTCGCTCATGCAGAGATGTGAGCTCACATCCCTGACGTCCTGCATCATTTTGGTACAATGTCGAATTTTTGGTGCCGGTCACACCAAGTTGAAGGGTCTGTCAAATTGTCAAATTGGTTCAAACTGTCACGCGTCACACCCCCTGTCGATTTGAACACAATGATACGGTAATCCGCTTGCTTGTGCATTTACACCGAATGACCTGAACAATCGTGACGGTCACATGAGGGGAACATCAAATTGTACATGTTTCGCTTCTTGCCACTTGTCCCACACTGCAACCTCGTATTCTACCTCAACGGAATGGAACCCCAGGAAGGCAGGTGGTCTCGCACCGTTTCCCATCCATTTCGGAGTGGCACAATTCCGCGGCCGTGCCAGTTTGATTTCGAACATACACATCCAAACATGGAAATTTCCGGCGAAGGTCTCACGTCTCTGGTTGGGATTATTTTTTTCAAAGGGATGGAACCTTAGGAAGGCATCCCAGGCAGTCTCGCAGCATTTCCCATCCATTTCGGAGTAGCACAATCCCGCGACCGTGCCGGTTTGATTTCGAACATACACATCCAAAACATGGAAATTTCCGGTGAAGGCCTCACAACTTATGTTTTTCAACAGAATAGAACCCCAGGAAGGCATCTCAGGCAGTCTCGCAGCGTTTCCCATCCATTTTGGAGTGGCACAATCCCGCGACCGTGCTGGTTTGATTCCGAACATACACATCCAAAGATTGAAATTCCCGCCAGAGGCCTTTTTCTTTTCTTCCCATTGGTACTGAACAGGGGGCTCGCTTCCACTGGAGGCAAATGCGCAATGACCGTTGAGGGGGAGCCTCCCATGGGTGCACGCGCAACCATCATCGAAGCAATTGTGTGAGCAATATGCTCCGTGTATACAATACACGACGTTAGGAAGACAACTAATATGTGGAGCGCTCTCATGGTGGTGGGAAGAGAGAGAGAATGAGGACGAGATATTAAGGGGCATGTCAAATTGTCACAGCCTCGAAGGCAACACCGATGGAAGCCAATTGACAGTTGGCGACAGCATTGAGCTTTTCCGATGATTTGTTTGCGTTCGGCGGTGAAGTGAGCTCTAGATTCGTCAAGGCAGACCCAAATTGTAAAGTGAATTTGAAAGCAGGAATGTGGGCTGCAGATGGTAAAAAAAGCTGTATGGTCAACCAACACTTTGATCCAATCATCAAATTCAGTTGTGTTGTCTTGATCCGACTACTACATATATGTCGGAGTGCGACCCGGCATGGACTCCGACGCTGCCACATCAAAAAATGGGCCAATAAGTTGGTTTGAAACATGCAAGATATTGGCCAAGATTTTCGCATGGCGGAATGCCGGATGATCCTTGCAGAAAATGGTTTGAGTTGGCGACAGGCCAAAGCTGTAAAATTGAGCTCACAACAAATAACTCAAAAAAAGTAATTCCATAAAGAATAGTAAACTTTGATCGCCGGCCCAGCCTTTTTGTGCTAACCAAGAAGTACATACACCATAATACTTGCACTTGTTGTGCGAACATGATAGCATCAGATTGTGTCCTATTCTATTTGAATAAACAAGTTCTTACTGTGCCTTCAATAGATGCTTCCCAACACATCAAGCATACTATACACGCCATTAATTATCATTCCCACTCTACCAGAGTGTCTGTGAATGCTTTGATTGTTGTTTCTTCGAACTTCAACCATACTTATTCTTTGTTGAGACACGACAACTTTAGTAGCATTTAGGGGTCCCCACCGTACCGTATACGGTTACGGCCGTAAGAATTGCAGGTGTTTACGGGTGCTCACCGTACCGTAACTATAACCGCAAGGATGCTTCTGGGAGCTCTTACGGGTACGGTACCGTATATTTACGGATATTACGACCCGTATACGGCTAGAAAATTGAAATAAAATCAAACGAAGGTATAGAACATGTAACTACACCTCCTGAACGGTCTGGAGAAGGTTCTCGAGGCCCTTGCATTTCAAACGAATCCGATGCTTCAGCAACATCAAAGTCCAGATAGTTTCCGGCTTCAAACTAGCGCACCGCAAAGAGATGGTATCTCTTCCACCAGAGAATACACGTTCCACGGCAACTGTGGAGCGCAGTACAGTGATCCAGCTGATGGTAGCAACGGTCGGTGCGAGACAGACGGCGGCTCGATATTGAGCCCCGCCGCGCCCTACCCACCGGAACCTTACAGCCACGCTAGCCCCCGTGGCGGTGGGCCGCCTGGTAAGGTAATGAGCGAGGAGCTCACACTCTGTTCGGCAACATGGCTCATACTTGCCTTCCTTTGAAAGGGGAGCAACCCACACTCAATGACTGGGAATCCTTTGTGATAGACCATCGATGCCAAAGACTTTATAGTTACGGCGGTGTACGGCCATACAACAAAACCATCGCCCCGACGTTGGACTTCCACTGTCTTGATCTGAAGACAATGGAGTGGAGAAATCTCTGTGTAAGTATACTAACTGTGTATGCACGACATTTTTTTTTTCTAACCCTTCCCTTTGTAGCCTGTGCTCCGTGTCTGTCCCCTTGCCTGCACCCAAGACCAATTAGAGTTTAAGAAACTCCCTGCTTTGATGGAGCCAGCGAGCGCCCTCGTGTCCCTGGCTGGTGAGACATATATGTTTCTTGTCGGTGGACATGACCCCGAATCTCAGGCGCCAACAGCCTGCCACTCTGATTTCCATCGATCTTGACTTGTTCATTTGGTGGTACACCGCGGAACCCCCATCGTGCCTCGAATGTCCGCGACGATGCTAGCTATCAGAAATCAGCTGTTTATATTTGGCAGTCTGACGCAGTGGAATGATGACTCTCTCGCAATCGCTACCTATTCAGTTGCAATCTACGACCAGCAAGGCCAGTGGACGTGGGCAATTTCGGACGAATCCATGCCTCCCGAGACTCCTCCGCTGGGATACGGCATACAAGCCATACCTATAGACGATGAGGAGAAGATTTTACTCCGTAAAGCCCACAATACCCCTGTAGTTAGTGGTGGAGGTGTGTTGCTACCACTAACTTGCGTTTGAGAGGTGGTATGAAATCATTGCCCTCCTTCTTCCTCTTATTAGAATACACTATGCACAAATGGGAAAGGACCGGGCCAGTGATCATGTCGACCTCAAAACAAACCGTCACTTACTGTACTATTACGACCAAAGGTTCACGGGGTGTCACCCGTCACCTCAATTGTTCACTGGATAAGGTGTTTAAAAGTCGGCCAGGCCTTGGGTTGGAAATTGTTCATTCCGTCAATCAGTCCGCCCATGGCCGCGCAAAAGCGCCGGGCGACAGCGCACGACATTCCGGTGAGTGCCTGAGGGCACCAAAAGTGATCTGCAGACGCATGGGGCTCAAGAAGGGTTTTTGAAACTTAGTTAAATCCTTGCAGCGTCCGTATTCCGTCGCCTTTTTGCGAAGTTAAAAACTCGCTCTGAAAAGGAGTGGGTGGGTTGAAAACGGTTGCGAAGCTAAAAACTCTCTGAAAAAGGAGTGGGCAGTATAAACAACTCCCTATAACAAAGAGGAATACCAGATAGGTCGGCCTGTCCAAAGAACGTCTCACGGATATCGACTTCCGTCTTCTCGCGACCGAGTTTATTATGTGGCAAACTATTATCCCACCGAATCTCGACTTCCGCAGATTTATTATGAATACCACAAAGCAGTCCCCGTTATAAAAGAGTGGAATGCATACCATCGACCCGCCTATAATCAGCAACCGTATTACAATCCTCATCAGTTTCAGCAACCCAGTCGTTACTCTTATTACATGTAGTTGCCCATTGTTGGAAAAAGAACATCAGGGACTTTGTTTGAACTATCATAGCCGGCTCAGACGTCTGCCCATGAAAGCTTTTGCTCACTACCTGTGGATGGTTTTGCCTTCGCGGCAGTGAGGGGAAGTGCCGCGCCACTGCCGCGCACTGGGGCGCGCGGCGTTTGTAAGGATTCACCTCGAAACGAAGGACTTCCACAGAGAACTTCCAAAGAGTTCAACAAAGAGTTCAAATTGAAGTTTTAGAGGTGCATTCCGATGACCCGTTGCATCGGCTGAAGGAAATGGATGGTTGCACAAGTAACTTTTGTAAACTAACTTGCCCTGCCACAAGTAACTTGTAGCTAACTTGTGGCGGGGCAAGTTAATTTTACCCGCACCGTTCCGCATAAGTACAAGTTCCGCACAAATAAGTTAACTTAAGTTCAGCACAGGTAAAATAAGTTAATTGCATGTTAATGTTCCCAGGCTCTGTTGCAGGATGATATTCTACATCTCCGGTCACAACAGAAACAGTAGTCTTGTCACTCCCGAAGAAAAGGGGCGTGTACATAGAACCTTCTGTTGTGGGATCGTCTTCGTATATTTTATCCTGCGCTCTTGAATCAGTCCCGAGCAGAAATGGTAAGGCCGAAAAAAAATACCGAGTGCCTCCAGGCAAAGTTAGCCGACATGAAATCATGCCATCGCCTCTTCCCTTCGGAATCAAGGTGGACGTACGGCGCCGTGTGACATGTCGAATGCACCATCGAAGTCGGGATTATCAAGCCGCTCTGTCGCATTCTCGCCCGACGGTGCACGTGTTGTGTCTGGCTCAGACGACAAGACTGTGTGGATTTGGGATGCGACGACTGGTGCCGAGGTGACCAAGATCGTGGGCCACAGAGACTTGGTCTCGTCTGTGGCATTCTCGCCCGATGGCACACGCGTCGTGTCTAGCTCAAGCGATGACACCGTGCGCATTTGGGATGCAACGACAGGTGCCGACATGAGCAAGATGGAGGTAACCTCTGAACTCCGTGCGGGTTTTGCAATTCTGACTTCTGCATTTCCTAGGATGGCTGGCTGGTGCGAGTTGGACACCCCCACATTCACTTGTTTTGGTACCCCCCTGAGCTTCAAGATACCCTTTTTTTCCCCCCTTGTCTCTGTATTATCTCTAACAAGCGTAAGACCCGTCTCGAATTACATGATCGTACTCTGGGCACTAACTGGGAGCAAATCTATTGCTCTGCATCTCCACGTCCCAGCTTCTTGGAAGCTTAGTTCCTTTTTTCCTCCTTTACTGCGTACGACCACTCTTCTTACGATTTGGATAGAGCTGTATGTGCTACAGTTGATGATGTTACAATGCACCTTGACCGTTTTGATGTTGGAAAGCAACATACAGTGTACTTAGTATCAGATTACATTCAAGTCGAGCTGGAATGTGAAACTAATAAGTCGACTCTTCACAGAATTTCTCGGCGAACACATTCCCAGCATGCGCGTTAGATATGCAATTGATTCGAACGAGGCCTCGCATCCTGTCAAGAGATCTTGTTTAATGGGTTCGGACTGAATATGTCGTGATAAGCTGGTTTTCAGCATATGATACAAGGATACTCCCAATAATCACCTTGACAAAGAGATCTATCAGTGCCCGGACGTGTAAGCATGGGAGCGTCGAAAATGTTTGAATCAGTTTCCTTGCCCTAAAAGTTCATCACGAGGCGCTCCCGGCGACCAGAGATCCACAGAAAAAAAAGGACTCAAAGTGAATTTGGCGAGCTGCTTCGGACATTTAGATCGTTGAATGTTGCAATATACGGTGCGGAATCGTGAGGAGGCATACGCAAATGCAGCGATTGGTTGAGGTACTACCTTGGAGCGGGCTTGGGAGTCAAATTTGAAAAAATTGGCCAATCCTTGCCAGGTGGGGGACGTGGAGGAAGGGAAAGGTTTATGAATTTCAACATTGGCAAACCAGAAGTAGTACACCGCAGTGCAAAGGTTTGCAGACAGTCCTGTTGCGGTCCTCTTGTTTTCCCTTGAGTGCCAGAAGATGCACATCGTGTCTTTGGTGCGCGATCTTGAGCACGGCGGCAACAGTGTCACAGTGTCCCGAGTCCGCTTCTAGGCTGGTGATATGAGCGCCGCCGCTGATTGCGAGTCCACTAAAGTCTCGAAAAAAATCTTCAAAGTCGTACTCAGGCCATTCATTTTACTACGAGGGGGCGAAGACCTGTCCGAGTCAGATGGATAGCCAGATGTTCTTGTCCCATCGAGAATCCGGTTGCTGCAATTCCGGCAACTACAGGTCCAAGAAAAGAGCAGAAAAAAAATTACATTTATCACCGAAGAAATACAACCCCGAGGAGACCACTGGCAAGCAGAAATGATATCGGTCGATGCGAATCTGCCGCTAGTTGAAGAACCAAAGCTGAAATTATTGGAGAGGGTCCAAGCGCTACGTCACAGTCAGAAATCAAAAAGTCACACCTGTGTGTTACACAAGTCACGTCGTCCACTGCTTCGTCTCTCTCGGAGTCGGAGCAGCTCACGCGCTCAATCCGCACGCTCACGAAGAGCGCGATCGAATTTGGCTTTATCCTGCACGATCACTGGTCCCAGCCAGATTCTATCGACGGGGCAAAGGCCGCGGGCCACCTCCCAAGTAGTCTTGTAGCAATCAGGGTTCGATTGTTGGGCGGCTGCCTGATTAAGCAATCAGGTGGCTGTGCCCACAGGTGTTTCTTTCCTTCGTAGCACAATGAATACAACATAAATATATTTAAAAAAAATCTGTGCAGCTTCATGAAGTGAAATTGATGATATCCTCCAGCAAGAATTAAGTGTTTTGGCTAGCCAATCCTCAATCCATGATCAAGCAAAAAAATGATTAGATAATCTGTTGTTCGCAAATCTATCCGATATCATCACAATAGCTGTACCAATCGCTTAGGTGTAAGGGAAGGTTTGTCTCATTAGAAGGACCTCTACATGCTCAAATATTTGCAGAATTATTGCCTGAGAATGGTCCCAGAGCAAGGCCGCAAAATATTGATGGGTCGGCCAACAAGATGGTCGTGTTTGCTAACAGACCCTATATTGATACTTACTTGTTCGTCATCAATATAGGGTATCTGTTATGGAGACTACGATATTACTATGTTAATTTGTACATTTTCTTCTAGGTATATAAACTCACTGTAGTAACCTACAATAATAATTATCTTTCTTCTTTGTTTCACTCTCTCTCTGCGCCTTAACCTCAATAAGTCGATTTCAGATTCTGACCAAAAACGGCTCACATCTTCAGAATTTCCTTTTTTGGAAGTTGGGTAATATATGCAAATATCTTCCATTAACTCATATTTTCTGTCCGAAAGTTGTTTGGAGTGATTTGGTAACCAGAATACCGAGAACCACTGTTGGCCATTACTTTTTTCGGCAGCGAGTATAATAAAGGTACGCACCTTAGGAGTTTCCGTAGGGCTCTGCGCGAACATTGAGTTAGAAGAAAATTCAGCTTGGATGAACTACGGCACGCACCCTCATCGCTCCTAAGTATTGGTACCCGAAGATGCTTCTCCGCACCGGACTTGCCCACCACACCACACATGCCTGCCGCAAGCGAGCGCCGCGCAGGCATGTGTTCCGGTGTCTGTGGGGGTGTCAGCGTTGGCTTGGCCAGCAGTGGCTCTGCCCGTCATTTGAGCCCAGAATATGTCGCATTCAAAAGTACCTTCGTCCGATGTACGAAGGGTACTTATATTCGTTCATGGCATTCACCTTCAACGCGCTGGCCGACCCGTCGATTTTACCGAGGTGATGGTGCTGAGGATCATCACGTATATTGGGGCGGTAAAGACATCCGTTGCGCTCTAAAAAACTAGTCAGTCAGAAATGACATGGCAGTTGGGCCAACCGCGCTACCTTCAATGACGCCAATACTTGGGGCAGGCGAGGAGGAAGTGGGCGAGGCAGAGGGAGCCAAAACTGGATCCTGTGATAAAGAAGAGCTTTGCCGTGCTTTGACTGTCCTCGACTGTAGTTCGAACCTCTCGCGCTATCAACCCAGGAGAGGAAATCACCCTCAAGAGACTACTTTCATGAGAACAATGTGAATCGGATGGGCTTTCCGTTTTCCCGTTGCGGAGGCGACAGGCATGCGCTCTCCTGGAAACCGGTGTTCGTGATGCGGACCGTGCTGTATAATCATAAGACCACTTAATCACCGCAGGAGATGGTTTCCCTGGCTACGAATCACAATTCTTATCCCCGTCTGTGTTCGCCGAATTGAGAAATGTATAAAAGCGGGGAGGAGCTCCGCTTCTCGCCGTTTTACTTTTTTCCGAAATACGTTCCCCCAGACGCTATGGATATCAACAATGAGCCTCATCCTACCCACGGTGATGCCACGGCGAACTCCACCTCTACCACACTGGCCATTCATTTGAAACTCCATTATCTCTTTCCGAAAGAAAGGTACGTGTCCGACACATCAAATTATCTTGCGGGCATACCGACCGTAGGCAGGACTTCTATTTCAGCAACCGTGATCTCAGCCGAGAATTCCAGTAATGAAGATGGCATCATCCTACTCACCATCTGTTGTGAGTGCAAGGATGCAAAGCCAGCGTCGGCGGTCAGCCTCTTGGACGTGACCATGTGTGCCACGTCTTGTATCCTCAGGCCGCCCCACCCCCAAGTCTCGTCCATTAAATTATGCATCTTTTTGCCGGACGCATTGAATGTCCAGCAAACTCGCCATGTCTTCACACGCCTTGCGGACAACTGTTCGCATTCACTACTTACAAATCTAAGCCTCCGAAATCCCGGACCAACAATCCAGTATCCACCGGACCGCACAAAATATCTCCTTGATATAACCACACTCGGAATCCTATTCTGTTTCCGAAATCTCACCTCCATTTTCATCGAAAGCCCCCTTGAATTTGATTTGGACGACTCTGCGATGTTGGATATAGCCCAGGCATGGCCCAAAATCGAGTCTTTGCAGCTAAGGTTTCATGACGCGACCCCTGACAAACCTTCGACCACCCTCGGATGTCTTCAATCTTTCGCTCTGCATTGCCCAGTTCTGCGTGTGCTGGCAATGGCTCTGGATGCCACTGTGGTTCCAGTGACGGATGAGAATTCCGTGCAGAACTGCTTGGAGCAATTGCACGTTTTCGAGTCCCCCCTGTCGTCACCAAGGGATGTTGCGTACTACCTCTCCAGTCTCTTTCCGAAACTTTGTAGCGTCGGGTACAAAGACGAGGATGATGATGATATGGGATGGTTGGTCGACGAAGGTGACAGATGGAGGGAGGTGGAGGCTGCCATCACAGTGGTACTGTAAATTGCCGAGGCCCGGTTTGATCATTTCATGGTCAAACTCCTTCAAACATAATTGTGGCACGAATTTCCAGTATTTCTAAGCTTTTTTTTCATCGAGAAAATACCATACCTACTCTACTCCAACAGACACTGCATGACTTCGAATATACCTCTTTGACCTTGGCCTCCGGTTGAAAAAACCTGTTTTTTCTCATAGACACCCAGAGACACCCGTAGCACCAGCCATGTCTATGAGTTCCACCATAGCCATAGCTCTCATAGCTCTCATAAACATCATAGCAAGTCAAAGTCGAGGCGGTCAGGGCTGTTTGAAAGCAGGTTATAGACACGGAAGAAACTGAATGGAAGCCTAAACATGTCCAAACTAAGGGTAATCAATGCCGGTGCTGTGCAGCCTCGTTTATCTCGGTGTTTGTCTGATTCCACGAAGAGCGAGGAAAGCCTTCAAGTTAGCGAGTCGGTGACTCCCGGGGGGGCCCTGTACATGGAAAAGTACGCTACAACAATACGCATCATGCAACATAACTCAAAAGGAAGCGAGCCCCGTGATCCGTCCTATTTCTGAGTCCCAGTGACAACGCCGGCACGGGAGGTATTGGCGGGTATTGTGTGGTATCGTATGATCACGGGAAATAACACCTGCTTAAATTGCGATGAGTCAAGATACTACATACTAGTGCTGGCCAAATACAAATACGATACGCCAAATCGCGTATCGTATTCGTATCCTAGTCCTGTTGTTACCGTGGGGGTCCGATCGGGTCAGGATTTTATTACATACCTAACTATCCCAAAGGGGACGTGGTGGATCGAAAACACTGGGTATTCAACACTCCTAACTGTTCCAACCTCTAATGCTAAGAGTACAAAACTTTCCAATGCATATTCTGAACCGATCTGTCTCTTCAGAATTTTGCCTTCCATGTGTCTAAGAGGTGAAATCAAAAGCCAGCTTTGATAATCTGCCGGGGAGTGTGAAAAAAGTTACTTACAGTATAGTAGGGTTCCTTGTATAACAACTTGATCTTTCCTTTATACAGCTCCCACTTGCCCTCAATAAATTCTGAGTTAAAGCAGGCACATACTAGAGCATATAATGAATGATACTGTGGTAGAACCCGAGGAACCAAGGTGCTGGAATGGGGTAAGGAAAATAAAGTGGTCATGATGACACAGGTGTCACACGTCGGGTTCCTTGGATAATTGATGTCACACCAACCAGGTGTCACACCCATTTTGATGTTTCTGCTGCCGAGTCCGCAATGCACCAAAATAAATCTGAATTTAAGTTTGTAGATACTGGAGCCTATAATGTGCTATACTGCTACAGAATTTCACGATTTAAATCTGTAAAATGTAGCCAGATGCTCTCGGCGGCCGAAGAGTCACACTTCGGGTTCCTTGGATAGCGTGATATCACACATCATTCTCGTCCATCCGATGGACGAATTATCGGACCCTTGACACGGTCGGATTTAGCGCGGGAGACCATGGAACCCTCCTCCACCTGATGCCACAGACAGCGGCGTGGTGGAACGCGGAAGGAGACATTGGTCAACGTGTCAAAGGTGTCACGCCCTTGGCGTGCGTGATCTTATATCAATTCTAGACGCGTCAATCTCGGCCGGATTGCCTGACCTTTCGGGAAGATTGTAGCCAAGACCATGGACTTAGATATGGAAAATAGCTTCGGGCCAACATTGGCCAGATTAATACACAATCGATGAGAAGGAAAGTGATTGATGGCCTGATGAGGCAGTGAGTTATACCAAATCACCTCCCCTTCAAGCACTAACGGGACTCCGCGCCCGAAATTAATTTACAAGATGGGCTTAGAGTATATAATGTATTGTATACAAGAATTTCGACTTGGGAGGACGCTGGGGAGCTTTTAATGTGATCTAACTTTAACTTCACTTGTGCCTTCGGCTTGGCTGGGCCCAACTTTACTTTACTTTTCCCACGTGTGCCCCAAGTAACTTATTGCCGAGCGCACAGCACAGCTTGGAAAAAGCTTGCATTGCTGCCTCAAACTCGACTCTTTGATGCCCCAAGAGATGATTAGTAGCTGACCCAGCGTGTCGCATGCCCTTTCCCCGGCTTTCTCGATGCCAAATCAAAATAAATACAGCTTCCAGAACTTGAACTCGGCCCTCGAATGGGTTTCAGACAATGTTCCGTAGTGAGAAGACACCGCCAAATGTGCTCCATGTTTCGCTGTCAGCCTCCTTCACGAGGGCCTGCAGACATGGATACGGGTAGGACCATACTAGCGGATTGTGATGGTTGAACATTGCTTTGATTTGAATTGGACACATCCTCTGATTCTCAATCAGCTCTGCATGTTTGAGGTACATGTGTAGGTATTAGGTGCCTTCACTGGGGATGATTTACTTGATGGAGGCCCACCCCTTTAATGCAACCAGGAGAGTCAGACTTGGAGTTGGACTCCTTATATCTTGTCATATCTACTGCATGACATGGAGGGGAATAGATAATGGTAGGCATGCAGAACACGTACAAATAGTCTATACTCTATGTCCTGTAGCCTCTTCCGAAGTCTATATGGTTCCCCGTACCAAGTCCATTCACAAATGATGATTCAACAACCCCCTATCCAAATATGGGAGTCCCATCCCCGGCTGTTTGAATGCATTCCATGATTGCTGTGTCGTATTTAATGTGATTCATTCATCAACAAGAAGCTCCAGAGCCTCTGTGGCAACCCGAAACTTGTCATTATCGATGTCGGGGCCAAGTCAAAGAAAGCTTGGACTAGGGTGAGATTCACATCGAAAACACCCCTGTTTCAAGGCAATTGGCCATGTTCACCTTGTCTCAATGTCCACATGCACTACCAGTAACTTAATCGTCTTTAACGGTACTCAAATTTACTTGGCCAGCCAAGTTCCATCAGCGCAAGTAACTTATACCATCAGATGGGATCAATTACCACCAAATTCCAACTTATGCGATCATTTGACACAAGTTAGGCTGTTTCAGGTCCAATGGAGGTCTAAAGGACTTATTAGGAGCATTATTTTGATCTCTGAAGGACGTACAAGCACTCACTGTGTAAACAACAGTACCGGTATGGGTTTCTCGAAGTTTTCTTCTGCAAAAGTCGT
This sequence comes from Mycena olivaceomarginata, assembly GCA_029378375.1. NCBI lineage: Eukaryota > Fungi > Basidiomycota > Agaricomycetes > Agaricales > Mycenaceae > Mycena > Mycena olivaceomarginata. Next base: position 27,377 of record JARKIC010002146.1, on the reverse strand, counting down.
GTTTCCGATGGTTGTCATCTCTAATGAAGTTCAGCACAGCCCTAACTCACGTCAAGCGATCCTACGACACTCACATAAGTCCATATGATTCAACACGAGTCAAATCTTGAGTTGAAAGTGCACAGCGGGTGGATTGATTGAGAAAATAGGGGGTTCAAGTAAGAATCTGCCTCTGTACCCACAAACTACAATGTAGCTATAATTTATTGTGCTCTGGACTCGTGCAGTCATCATTAAAGCCTTATTCTGCGGCTCCACCATGTCCTACTTGCGTCCTATGGCCTCAAGTTAGCCCTAAGTTAGGCCAGACAAACATGTACAAACTTACTTTAATTGGCTGAACCGGAGGTTTAGCTAACCTGGAGAACTTGGGTTTCGGCCAACACAGCATTTCATCATATAAATTGGTCATCACTGAAAACACAGAACTACCCGTCAACACCCACATCCCATCGAAGGAGGAAGCCATCGCGGCCCTCGACGCTCACCTCGCACACCACCGCCACTCGGACGAGATCTGGTACACTGACGGATCACTCTTGGAGGGCTCGGCGGGGGGGAGCGGCGGTCAGAGTCGTTGGATCCGAGGTGCTGGAGCGAATCCTCGTCCCGCTTGGTGAAGGACAGGTGGCGGAGGGGGAAATCGAGGGCTTACTGAGGGCAACAGAGCGGGCACTGAGTAGAGACGCCGATCAGAATCCTTATCGTCTCGGACTCACAAGCCGGCCTTCGTGGCATCCTCTCCACGGCGCCGCGCGCCGGACAGTCCCGAGCCATTGCGTTTGACAAGGTTGTCCGTAACGCCATGTCCCGCCTCCCCAGTCTGCGCATAACAACCCTCTGGACCCCGGCCCACATCGGCACGACTGGCAACGAGTTGGCAGACGATGCGGCGAAAGCCTCGACTCGTCTACCCCCGTCCCCATCTCTCACCATCTCCCTCACCTCGTGCAAGCGTCGGATCGACCTCGCCATCCTGGAGAAGTGGGATGCCATGTGGAAGTTCTCGTCCACGGGCCGCGGTTTACGTGAAATCGACGACTCGCCGCCGTCGCTCATTCTCCGCTCTCCCTACCTCTCCTCGGCCGTCGCGAAGCGACATATCCATCATCTCCCGTCTGCGTACCGATTTCTCAGCACTCAACGCCCACCGCTTCCGGTGCCGCCTTGCCCCGTCTCCGTCATGCGACGCGTGTGGTGCTGCGAGCGAGACCCGCGCCCATTTCCTCCTTCACTGCCCAGCCTGGGAACACCTACGCCCCCCGCTCCAAATGGCGTCGTACGGGGCCGGTCTACTGGGTGCCGTGGATGTGCGTTCCCTCCTCAATCACCCCAAGCTCATCAAAGCCACAGCCCGCTTATCACCGATACTCATAGATTCAGTTAAGACCGTATTTCTTTTCCTCCTTTCCCTCCTCGTTACCTCTTTTACCTTACATCCTCAACATAATTCCCCACCATACCTTGCACCAACCCGACGTCGCCTCACCTACATTCCCGTTGTCCTGATGCACCCCATACAGTGTTACTTACATCACTCTGTTTCCCCTCTCGTTCCTAATTCTGTTTCCTCTCTCTGTTCCATAGGTAAATAAGCATCGTATAAATCTCCTCATAGTTACTTATAAAACCCCCACCTACTTTTAGTAGAGTACTGCCGCGTAGCCCTCGGGCCAGGTACGGCGTATATAGAATTAATGAAATGAAATGAAATACTGGTACTTGTGTCCTACTTGAAGTTATGTAATGATGTATGCTGCTTCTCCTAGGTTTCCTGAATTTTTTGGCTGGTCTGGGTTCAGGACTTTGACAGTAGATAAAGTATTTTCGTTGCTTGCGTTTGTTCGTTTAAACAGTTTTTTCATTGATAGATGTCGTTACATGGAAAGTAGAGTTGCAGAAGCCAGGAAAAAATGCAAAGTAAAGCCTTAGAATGAAATGCACGTCGGAAGTGACCAGAGAAAGTGAAAAGTAAAGAGAGAACGTTGCCCACCAGAACGGTGTGAAAGGGATACCGGCTTGATCCCCATGGCCGATCAATCAATTCGCTTAATGGCAGCAAAGTCTGAGATCCAGAGATCAATCACCTCTTGCTTTTTTGCACCTAGTATATCGTCGAAACTCCTCGGGGAGACTGGAAGCATATGTATGTGAATCATAAATCCCTGCCCGCGTGCTAAGCTACGAGCTTTCTGTAGTACGACATCCCCGTCCACCTGTTTAAGCCCGCCAAGCTCGTAAGTCATCACTCTCCGAAAACGGTGGGGTTTACCCTTTTTTTTTGAAGACACAGTCTGATTTTTGAGGCAATTTCGGGACATATGGCCCGGTTCTCCGCAATTGAAACATAAGAGCGTGTTCGGATGCTAGATCCACATCCATGGATATGTATATATTTCCTTTTATAGTGGTCGTGGGAATATCCAGCAAATATTGATGGCTGTGACTCGGAAGTGACTGATATGATGAGCCCGCCACATCAAGACTTCCTCGTCGTCGTCGGGAGCGGTGAGGAACCCTTCCTCCTTCAAAATTGACCCCACATATGCGTGGCTTGGGTGACCTCATGTAATGACATTAAAATGATTTGTCACCCCCAGAACTGGATTTTCAAAGATACTGATTAGGATGATCTTCGCTGTGCGTCGGAAGAGCGACAGGGAAGGCGGGAAGGGCTGGATGGATGTGATGTGCGCCATCGTTAGTCACGCTTCTGAGCACAAGCGCTTGGATATTCACATGACCTCTATAAAAGGAAATATATCCATATCCATGGATGTGGATCTGGCATCCGAACACACTCTAAACCTTTGGCAAGCATTTCGTTGCGCCTTTGGTCTGACATTTGCTGACCAGAATTTTCAAACTTGTCATATTTTCCAGGTACGACAACTGCAGAGGTACGCATGACCTCTTCACGAGGTCTGGAATTATTCGGACGTCCTCCACGACCGGGTCCACGGCCACGGAATCCACCACGCGGAGGTCGACTCATATTCGACGACCGCGTGTCGCCCGAATTCTGCTGCTGCGGCGCAGAGCGTCTAGAAGATCCTCCAGTCGACTCCTGGATGGTGCATCAGAGGTAACACCGTCCACGAGCGCTTGCCAACAAAAGATCCGCCATTTTGTGAATCCATCAGCTGAGCCCAGCCTTGCAGGGAATATAATATGATTCCATGCACCAGCCTAACCCTGAAACCTGAGGCAATTAATATTATCACCTGTCCAAGGGTGGGTCGGCTGAATTGCACCATCCAAGATGTTCAATACAGTCGAACCCCTCTTAACCCATACCTCTATTAACCCATGACCCCTCATAACCCATAGATTTTTCAGCCAAATTTCGGTGCTTTTGGCAGGGAAAACCCATAGGTCCGCAATAACCCATAGCTTTTGGGTGGAATGGCGGGGTATGGGTTAAAAGAGGTTTGACTGTATTATTATCCCTGCCAGCCAATACCAGGAGACCTGGGCTTGAAATATTTTTCTACCCATCGGCCGTACCCTAGTGTCTAGGGGTGTCCGTCCGTGAGGCCGATGATGCGCCCAATATCAGCAGGGTAAGCTCCTTGTTGGTCTTGCGACTCGCATATCAGAGCTCTTCCATGCAAGAAAGATACAAACAGTAAGATACAGTTTTGACTGAAACTTCGCTGGCTATCGCGCTGTCCAGTGTTCGACAAAAACCGGGTTGAAATCGGCGCACAGTGACCAATTTGATGGTCTGCTGCATAAATCGGGACAATATCTGGTGTAGGAAACACCTTCTTTTCTTGTTCAAATCGGCACGGCCGACGCTTGAATTGCTTGCACCAGTATTTTCCGTGTTTGGCGCTGCTTTCTCACAATTTTGCATCTTTGAGCCACAGGAGTGCAATGTGCACCAATTTTTTGGCTGAATCAACTGTGTGAACACTGAGAGGGTTTCCAGCATAAACTTCAGTCAAATTATTCCCCGCCGAAGCAAGTTGCACAATATTTTCTCTGTGTTTAGCCCTGCTTTCTCACAATTTTACGAGAGAAGTGGGCTTGTACTGTCACTTGCGACCGCAAGGGTGGAAAGAAGAAGAGTCGCCTCGGAATTTCGCCCAATGCGGAGATGCTTTGCTTACAAATGCGCATAACACAGTCCAATGAATGTGGCGCAGGAAATGATGGACAATCTTGCAGGAATTGCAGGTCTTATATACGCTTTCGGGAGCCATATTACCGGCACCGTCCCCGGGCTCGGGAATGCACAGTCTGCGGTTTCCCGGAAAACGGGCTCCTAACAACTCGCCGGGACGGGCACTTGACAGTAGGAGTACGAAGAGGAAATTGCCATAGCTCAAAGAAATGTGGAAAGGAAAATTAGAAGAGGAAGTAAACCCCCATGAGAAGAGGCGACGAACATCTGAGACCCAGAAATGATCAAAACAGCGTGACAGTCAAATGTCGATCGAAAGATAGAGGATGTGACAGGAAACCGAGCGCAATTAAAAGTGCATTTCCCCCAAAAGGAAAGCCAAGAAACCCGTATGCTTTTATAAAGAGTTTGACTACGCCTAAGTTGACTTTGGCAGGCCAATTGAGTTTACATAAGTTACATATTGTGGCATCCAGTCCTGTCCAATCCGGCCTTACCCTCGTCTGCGTGACGCTCGACCACCGATTTGAAGGGAAAGATACAGTAGATAGACCACGAGAATTGCACAGCACAGCACCGCGCGGTAGAAACGAGACAGTACCAGGGAAACAAGAAGCAGAGAATCCCAGTTAGAGGAGTTGCGAAGCTGCTCAGAGCCCCGAGCGAATGGTGGGCAAAATGACATGGCAGCAGTTGGTGGTAATGGGTTGTTTGGTTTTAATCACTTTGTAAACAAGCATCCGCTCCACCCAAGGATTAAAATTTTGTACATCGGGTGGGGTAACGACAGATATCCGACAGCAATGGTCAGCTGTGAGGATTTTTTCTCTCTGTAGAAATACTCATATTGGTCCTAGAAGTGTTGCAAACCACGAGTCCAAGGTTACCTTCGCCCGCCTGATCACCGGTTTACATTTTGACTCGAAAAGGTGAGCTCAACCCCCGACAGCACTGGTCGGTTGTGAGGATTTTTTCTCTCTGTAGAAATACTCATATTGGTCCTAGAAGTGTTGCAGACCACGAGTCCAAGGTTACTTCCGCCCGCCTGACCACTGGTTTGCATCTCCCTATTTATAAAATTAAGCCTGTCCGTCTGTCCGAAGCTTTTTAAGCTCCGCTGATGTCTTTATGTGCCGCTCTGATGTTCAGCTGCCGGTTTTGATTTACACAGCCCACGGTGTGCTAAACAAGTGTTCCAATCATTCCGTACTAATGCCGCTTTGCGCCGTTCACGGCAGCTTGCCGTCACCTGACAGCAATCTGACAGGCACTGCCCTGGCGCCACAGTGACATATGAATTCCGGCATTTTTCTCCCACCCGCAACAGAAACAAAGCGCTTCCGCGCCTATAAAAGTGTACACAATGTCAAACAATGCAACCTCGTGTTTTAGCGCCCGAGAGCTCCCAGCATGCGCCAATGGTGGAGGGCGGGACTCTTCATGGGTTTTCCAACTAGGGTATGTAACTTACACTGTATAGAATGTGTGGGCGAGGGCGCGGCCTAAACGAATGATGGAGATTCGAGAATGCATGCGTGAATTTTTTTTTTGGGCAAAAAGGCGCAAGGAGCTGTGGATGCGCGGCCCCCCTCACAGTAGCTCCAATGGTAGAGTGGGGGACTCTTCGTTGGTTTTTGGACTTGAATCTGTAGTTCACATCATGTAGAATGTGTGGGTGAGGGCACAGCCCAAACGGATGGAGAATGTGTGCGTGAACATTTTTTTAGGGGGGGCGAAGGTGGAAGGTGCTGCAGATGCATGACCCACTCCCAGTGGGCGCCAATGGCAGATGGCAGGACTCTTCATAGGTTTTTGGACTGGGATCTGTACATAGTTCACATCATATAGAATGCATGGCCGGGTCACCGCCCAAACAAATCATGTAAACTGTGTAGCTGAATATTTTCCAGGGCGAGAGGGGAGGGCAGACGATGGAAAATTTGTGGCTGATGGCAACGTCAATATTGCACAAATGCGTCGGGCAACCTGAGGGCCAGGGGTTGAGTTCAAATTCACAAGCATAGATGTGGCAAAGGTGAATAAATAATAATAATAATCTCTCTCTTTCTAAAATAAGATAGAACGAGACTTGAACGAGTACGAAATCCAGGTTCAAGTGGATGAAAATAAATTGGGCCGACTTGAATGCTCTGCGAAGGGGAGGACATCCACCTCTTCCCCAATTGCTGGAGCGTAGCAACTGAGATGGATGGGCGGATCTACATTATCAGATCTGCCATCGGGAGTTTTCCTGATGGCTTCCGCTGACATCTTCCCTCAAGTGATTTTCGTCGTTTCCGCTGGCTTTGCATCAATAATCCACTAGGGGCCTCGGTAAAACATCAATCAAGTGGAGAGCAGCCGGCGAAGCCGGCTGCGAACCTCTTGTGAAGATTAAATAAGGACCTTCGTGGGCAGGTTAATCATCTGCTCTACGACCCAATCCACGCCGCGACATTTTCCCTCTATCCCCTTTGGATTTGGGAGCATGTTGTACCGGATTGCCCGGCGCAGAGGTGCTGGATATACAAAATGTACATCAGCCATGAATTTCACCATGTGTGCCGCATATTTGTGCTTCCCAATGGCCTTGAAAATATAGATCCAGGGTGGGAAAAGGGTTTCAACACGGCCATGTCGCCGAAATTTATGCTGAATGACATCTCTTCGTAGAGACAGAAATACTGGTGCATTTGAAGAATGTTTTCGCGTTGCTGGTCTCGTTCTGCCCCAGGTTTTGCTCGCACCTCGTAAATGTTCAGGTCTTCAGCACCAGCAACATAATGGGATGCAAGATACTCCGAAATTTCAACAAGGAGTTTATAAGTCGGTTTGGAGGCCGTGAAATCATCGAGAGATTTCCAGGCCGGGTTTCTGCGAAGAACCTCGACGCGCCAGGCATCAAGACGTAGAGCGGCTCCAGTATGCATGATAACCTCGTGCATCCGGCGAAAAACCCGGGTCGCTGCCAATCTTGCCCGTTTCCTTTGGTCGGTGGAGTGCACCAAAATTCATTAAGCTGTTGGCATCCTCGCGACCAGCCTTTGGCTCGATAAAAATCCGCCAAATTGCGTCTGCGCATGCCATCTTGAGGTGGAAAAGACCCATAACATAGATGACATACTGGTAACGCTGCCATGGGCTGTGCTCGATTGAACGGCGTTGGAGAAAGGACATGATGCGCTCGCCAGTTCCAAGGTCGCCGTGAAACAGAATCACGTAGGCCAGTATTGAGAGAACATTATGTTCCCATATGCTGTTGTCTGTCTGTGAGGGATCACCAACTCCTCCTTGCTCTAAAAACCCGGGGATGACCTCAATATTTCCAGCAACCGTTGACTGCTTGGCATCAATGGACTTTGCAGGCGCCCATCGCATTTGCACAACAGGTATCTGCTCAACCATTTCCGGCTTTCCGTGTTCAGCAAGGAATTGGCTGAAGAACAGAGGACCAAATGTGATGAGATCAAAAAGGAATTTCCAGGCATTGAACCGTTCTCGATGTGTGAGATTGGATGGATGATCTTCCTCGGGATGCAAGTCTTCCAAATCCTTTATGGTACGAGGTGGAGGGGCTTTGCTGGTGTCAAATTGGGGATTTAGAGGATTATTTTCCACAATTCCTCGGAACACCGCAGATCCTCTGTCTTCACACCGTGCTCCATATAAATCAGGCCTCCGGAGGTCATATGTGTGAGGGTATCTGTCGAGTTTTCAACAGTAGGGACTGCATGGGGGAAGTTGATATCGAAGTTGTCATATGTGTAGCTGACAAGGAGAGTTTGGCCCATTGCGCGAAGTCTTTTGTACGTCTCGCGCGACAGCGAATGAACAGCATTACCTTAGGATTAAACAACCCGAGCATCGACAAGCATAGTCTCGCAGTCTATCCGCTGCATCCGCATTGCCTCCAGCGCAGCTTGGAGTGCAAAGTGGAAGGAAGCACTCAATTCCTGTGCATAGTCCAGCCGTTCCATCGCGTCTATGTCGTCTGTCCGGTCCCGCCGACCACCGCGGAGGTTATTGGAGGTAAGCCAATCCCCAACGAAAATTCGACAAATTGAGGACCAAATCCGCTGCGATAGGGTGCTCCGTTCCTGCACCGCTCCAAGAACCTTTACAACACCCTTTTTAGAGCCCTCACCGACATCGAATAATCCAAAAGGACGAGCATCGGATTTGTCGGGAGGCAGTAGTCGATCTTTTGGCATCATCTGCGACACTGCAGCCGCAATGTTCTTGCGATCCTCCCACTGACTGTTTCCCGGCCTAAATGCGACAAACATCTCTGCAATGAGTGCAACGAATGATTTCCCAATCATTTCGTCGTCCTCCTTTGTCGGCAGAATATCCGCAGCTGTTGCATGTGCCCGTTGACCACGCATAGCAAGTTTTTCTGCAAGGTCCGCCTCGGTGAAAGGCTCAACATCTTTGATGACAATAATGGCGGAGTTTGTCGCATTGATCATGTCGTTCGTGTTCGTTCGGCGCTGCTGAGATTTGCGCAAAAACATATTGATGTTGTGGAAAATTGTGAAGAAGACTTGCCCGCTTGTAATGAGCTGCACGGCCAGTTGAATGGCATCCTTCGTGATGCGCTCGTTGAGACGCTCCACCGTCGCGCTCGACACACACACCGGCATTGCTCAGCATCATAACAGATTCTGGACGAACGCCAACATGCATATTGTCAAAAGAATAGCCTTGAAATAAAATGCATCAGTAAATCATTGGTCGCGATAGAGCCGTTTCTAGGGCACTCACAAAAAATTGGGTTTCGAGAGAACCCCGGATAGTCCCTGGGCCAGCCTCGATTCGGTGCGGTCGAAGGATCAGATTCACCGAACTCCACATTTGTATCCTCGTCGTTTGGATCATCCTCCCAATCTTCATTTGCGTCGGGCATAGGGTCGTCATCATCATCTACTTTGCTCTGCTTTCTGTGGCGATTTGGAGAGGCACAAAACGTATGAAGAATGCCCCAAGTAAATGGAGCTAGCCCTTTCACTATTTCTGTCAGTTTCGATGGGTGCAAAATTTCCCGTAGCTCGCGGATAGTGAGGGTCTTCAGTCGTACACGGAGAAGCGGACTAGAGATGACACGGTCGCTATCCTGCAATGCCAAATCGTGAGCACATGGGATACAGTATTTAACGGGGAAGCGAAATGTACGGGGAAGCGAAACATTCGCTGTCCCGCGCCTTCAGGGTGCTGTGACGCAGTGACTTACGAAAATTTTCGTAGATTTTTCGGCGTGTGACGCGTGACTCTACGAATTGAACAAAATACCACAGTAGTACTGATTTGAGCATTAGACCTCCCCGAGGAGGACATAAGGAGACAAGGAGAGGAGATAGCGAGTGCGTGCGTGCGTGCGTGGGGGAAGACGCTGAGCGAGACCGAATGCACGGAAGGGGAACCCGCGTAGTCCGTCCCGTCCATCCCCACTCCACTCCACCGCATCCCATCCCACTGCAAACGGAGGGAGTGTGTGATGGCGCGGCGGAGGAGGTCTTGCGCACTGCCCCACACATGGAAGAGAACAAAAGAAAAAGAAAAAGGGAAAGACAGAGGCAGGCAGGCGGAGACGAAGAGGGAGGGAAAAGAAAGTGCAGGAACAGCCGAGCGTAGAAGTGACCCAGACACAACTCGGTCACGGCTTCCCTGAATCTCTGTACTGGCGTGTCCTCCAAGACATACCAGATCGATGCGCCAGATGAGATGAGATGCCCCCACATCGATAAGCCGGATCGATGCTCCCCGAGGAGGAAATAAGGAAACGAGAGGAAAGGGGAAGAGGCACGGACGCGCAACTGAAGAACGAGTTCGTGCGTGGGTGTGAAGTCGCGCGCGCCAGATCGGATGTGGATGTGACGGGGAGCCCGCGTCTCCACCCCACCCCACCGCAAACTCGTCTCGTGGCCAGAAGGAGGAGATGGAGGAGGCCGTGCCAACTGCCGCACACACCGAAGGAAAAGCAAAGGAAGGAAAGAAAGAGCAGGGAGATTAGACGAGATTCATCCCTAGGCCTTCGGCGCATCGAGCACAGAAGTGACCCAGACACGCTCGCATGCACTAGCGTACCCCCCGGCACGTAGTGTCGCGTCGCGTATATACGCCAGATGACATGCTCCCGAGGAGTCAATAAGGGAGATAATATATTATTAATATATTAGTATTAATACGGATACGATACGGAGAGGAGGTCGGTGTCTAAACCTTTCGTTCTTGTCTACCTCGTGAAAGTACTGCAAATTTTCAATAAATAGAAGGGAAATAAATTAAACCACTTACCCCAGTGCGACACCAAATCAGGGATCGCGCTTGCGACCTCTGCCTGAGTTACATCCATCATCCGAAGGAGGTATTTTTTGACAGCTGCAAGAGAGCGGCCAGTGAGTGGACCCCGAGCATGTGGTCTGAGGACGCGGATATCAGGATCTGGGATCGCATGAGTGAAAAACGAATTTGATAAAGGGAGAAAACACTCACAGCCTTCAATCATCGTCCCCCGTGCTTCGTCCTCGTGACGGTCGGAAAGATCCAAATCCGTGTAGAGGTCATATCTGGCCTTGATAGCGTTGTTCTGGGCAATCTCACGAAGGCGGCGCGCGAAGCTCGCATAGGGGTGCCTACGACTTTTACTTGGGCGAGCCAGGGCCCGAAGCGGGTCTGAAGTATCGAGTGTATCTTGGGCACTGCGGTGAAGCCGGCTACTACAGTTTATCTACATAAAAGAGGTTGGTGTATTTTACAAGATTTTCGCTCACCTCTTGCACTTGATCCAGACTACCGCATATTGAATCCCTTGATAGATCGGGGTCGCAAGCTCCCCCAATAATTCGGTGTTTGCTGAAAAATCGGGTCTGTGGATTTGCATGGTATCGAACAACAGTCATACCAGCATGAAAGTACATGAAAAATAGAGCATACTATTTTGTTTGAAAGGAATCGCCCAAGTACACCGCCATTTTACAACAACGTGGCGGAGACCTGGAGGCGGCATGTGTGTCAGATGGCGCAGGAGACTGGCGGCCAGCTGGGATTCGGACTGGGTATGGCTAAGATTCAATATGGACTCACCATGGAGCCATGTGAGGCTGGCAGGAAGCTGCAGAATAGAGGTAGTATCCAGCCGCGCAAGCACATGTACAATTTGATAGAATTAATTGGTTCCCACGCTCGTACGCTCTGGTTCATTGCATGGTGGAAAGTCATTGTTATTCTTCGCATTCTACAAGAAGTCTATTTTGGGACGCTGAGGAAACATGATCTACGCGTCATCGGTTGGCACGGACGTCGCTGCATTGATGACCCCGATGTCGATAAGGTCGTCCACCCCCTGCTGGAATTCATCAACGGCCGTCTCATCGAAGACAGTGTCATTCTTTCCGTGCTTCTTCTGATCTTCGTCCAAGATATGGCAGAACGCTCTGGATGGGATCGTAAGTCAAGCGAAAGAATTGAGTGTGAACCACGTACTTTGTAATCTTCTTCGAATCGCCATCGGCGTCCTTGCGAATTTTGGCAAGGCGGAGGTCTAGCTTATCCCAAAAATTGGTTCCGGGGTGCTTGAGATAGACCTTGCGCTGGAACGTCATTGAGATCTTTGATGAACATGGAAAGAAAGGAAGAACGAACCATTAGAGCAACACGGGCGCAGAGGACAATGTTGACAGAGCACTGGGTTTTTTTAACAATGGCCGTGGTGAGTTGGAAGATGTTTTGATGATCGGCATCTGGAGCGAAAGATTTGTCGTTCTTGTTCACCTTGAGGCTTGCATCAATCTCGAGTGATGTTAGAAAACAAACAGTGGAATCAAGCAATGTACACTTACTGTTTTCTTGATCGTTGAGCGTCTCTGAGTCAAGGCTTCCTGGGCCTCGGCGACAAGCTTCGCCCAGTCCGCCGGAATGTTTTCTATGCCTGAGGGAATGTCAAAGTCGAAGCGATAATTCTTGAGAATAGACTTGAAAAGATTGAGAAGCCGAAACAATGATGTGAAAGACGGCGCATCGCGCGAAGTACCATGAGAATGTTTGTCGCAGTGTTGCCCTTATAAACATTGATCTTGCTGGACAAGAGAACGGCCGGAGCGTACTTGCGGATGTTCATCTGTGTGCGGTAGCATGTCAGTTCGAACATTGCAAAGGCTGGCAGTATTTACGAGAAGGTCCGCTGAAACCTCAAAAGAGGGCTTGGATTCGTCGAACTTTTTGAGCTGGTTACCAAGAGCGAGCATATTGATGAACAGTTTGGTGTTTTGCACAGAAGTAGGATCCTGGGCCAACAAGACGAGTGAGGGCAACGAAGAATGACTGTGAACGCGACTTACCTTGAGAAAGAGGCCCGCTTCATCAGCTTGCTCAACGCGCAGGTGCTTCTTATCAGCATAGCACTGAACGGTCGCGACGAGGTTCTGGTTCACGGGGGACGAAGAAGGGGCCGAAGCGGTCCTACGCTCGTTGTCTGAAGCCTCGTCGCCGCTGTTGGCACGTTCCATGGCCCTGTGCGTACGCTTGGCAGTAGGTGCAATGGGGGAGCTCTGGGCCATGGCGTCCTGCATGGAGAGGAAGTCGTCGTTGTCGTCGTCGTCAAAGGCAGTGGTGGCACGGGAAGAAGACATTTCGATAGAGGAGACAGAGAAGAGAGCTGGGGAGAGTCCATGCTTGCGCCTAAGTTATAGTTTTTTGCACATCCTGATTGAGAAATTTGTCTCGGGTGTGGTAGTTGCCAGGGGATGAATGTCGGTCGAATAAACTTTGAATGGACATCGCTTGAGACCAAATGGCATTTGAAGAATAAAAGTATTGCACTGCCCGTCGAATAGACGCAAAGTAGACACGATTTACAGCGGTTTGCAACAGATCGAGGGTGTAAATCGACGATTGGAGATTGCGTAGAATCTTGAGCAACTCTTGACCAATGCCGCCAAAGGGGAGTGGGAAACCACTCGACGAACAAGGTAGCGTTGTTGTCCTGGAGCTGGAGAATATGCTGAAGTGTGCTTTTTTTTTTTTTTTTTGAATCAATTTTATTTCCCCCTCACCGCGTACGGTATGTTAGGGACCCCGCCTGCACAGTATGTAGCTAATGGTATGTGGATTGTCCTCGCATGGTGTTGTAAAGTCGGCATAACTAGGACGCCGCCTCCTGGTTGCCCTGAGGCTGCCTAGAGGCGGCATCATAGCGGGAAGTCCGCAAGTAATAGGTGGTCAGTAAATATGAATTATAGAGTATGGTATCGTATTTTGTGGAAGAAGGCGGGGTTGGCGACACCTAAGCATCGGAGCAAGGTGGTCGAGTTCGAGGTTTGGCAACATAATGGGACACGCGACACCGGGACCCGAAGAGGAGGGCACCATTCTTCACCAGGAATTCCGCATCTGCTCGTGATGCGAGTGACAGCCGAAAAGGCACTGTTTTTCTTGACAAGAGAGCTTCGTCGCTGCACAGAATGGAAACATGCTCAATCTGGCCACAAAAGCCCCCCCTGTGCAGCCATTGGTGTAGGTTTACGGGGTCAGGGTCGTACCCAGGCTCGCCAGGAAGTGGCAAGACAGGGACATCGTGGACAAGAACAGAGTGCCATGGTCCCCCGCGGTCAATCCGAGGGGTAGGGCAGTGTTTTGGGAGCCGTAGATGGGGCCTGATGATGCCCCAGATGGCAGGAGCATGCTCCATGGCCCCGTCAGCAGTATAGGTGCCGTTGCAGGCGAAGTTGATTGTAAGGTTTCCGTTCTGTGTCCATCGCACTCCTGCTACGCAAAGATCTGGTGTAACGGGCTTTGCAGCAAGGGCCGGGAAAAGTGCCGTTGGGTGTGGCCGAACGGTAGGCGCTGAAGGGAGGGAGTCGATGCGGAAAATAAGGTCGGGTGCCGAGCTGGCGCTCGACTGCGCGCGATCACGTTTGGCAGCCTTGGTCATGCTGGCCTCGTCAGCGCCTGTTCCGGTATGATCCGGAGTCGCAGTGACGGCATCTGCATACGTGGCAATTTTGGTGGGAGTCGAAGGGACGGTGCTGGTATGGGGTAGTGGATTTGGATCGGGATTGGGGCTGGGGCACGTAGCCACAATGGTGCGCTGACATAGGGCACGAAGAACATCTGTCGTGTGGGCTGAGAAGGTCGGTGTGGTGGCGATATCAAGGATCAGTGTCATCGTAGCTAGTGCGGAGTCAAGCAGTGACTCGAGGCGGTCGTGGTGAGCAGATATGCGATCGGTAGAAGGCGGCCAGCCCCCGTCCGCTGGCTTTGGAGTCTGAAAGTGCGTCGGGGGCGTCGGAATATGGCCCGGCGCCATTTGATCATGATGGTAGCTGCGTGGGAATGCCTTGTCGTGCTGTCCAGGGAGGAATAGTTTATTGTGTGTGGGAAAGGGATAGAGCTCCCCCTCGCGGCGAGCACTCTCGGGCCGTAACCCGAGCCGGTGCACAAAACCGCAGAATACAAAAGAAACGTAAGAGCAGAGGTAGTTAAGAGATCGTTGAAAGTAATCTAAGAGAGTGATCGAGAAATAATGGAGACAGGGACGGTGGGTGGGAAAACTCTGGAGGGAGTAGCCAGGACGGCACCAGGCAGATGTCCGAGGTTGAGAGAGGACGAGGGGTGCTGGCGCGAAAGGATGTAACGACGGAACGATGTCGTGGGATGAAGAAGAAAAAGATACCCCACGGGGAGAGGTGATACTGGCGAGACCAGTCCAAGTGCTGCAAGCACCCCGGATGCGCACAACGCGAGCAGCGCTCACCGGAATGGCGGGGCCATGCTTTCCCCTGTCAGGGGAACCCAAGGGGGGAGTGCTGAACCACGTCAGGGCTCAGCGCCGGAGGATGACCTACCCACATTCATGTTAATGGACGCGCAGGACGAGACCTGGAGAAACCTACCGATCCCACCCCCTCCGCGGATGATGGAAATTAACAACCCGAGTACAGAACCAGCGCAGCCGGTAAGGCACAACTCCGCAGTACCCAAGCCGAAGGGGAAAAAGACAACGAAGGCCTCAATCAAAATTGCCGCGCTGAATATACGCGGGAACGGCAATGTGAACGTACACCACAACGATAACAAATGGTGGAGGCTAAACCAGATCATAAGCCACGAAAGATTAGGTATCCTCATAGTGGGGGAAGCACACTTGGACGAGGAACGACTCAACAGCATAAACACCGTCTACAAAAGACAGCTGCTAGTGCACTTCTCCCGGGACCCTAACACCCCAAACGCGAATGGCGTGGCGATAGTTATTAGCAAGGGACAATTGAAGACCGATGGTATTATAACCCGGGAAATAATACCTGGGCGAGCCATGATCCTCGAGACTACACAACACGATGGGACCTCGCTGTCCATCCTAGGTGTGTACGCACCGAATGCATCGGGAGAAAACGCGGCCTTCTGGTTGGCAATACAACAATGGTTTGAGTCACACCCGAGGATCAAAAAACCAGACGTATTAGGCGGTGATATGAACTTCGTGGAAGACGCCCTTGACAGACTCCCAGCACATGAAGACCCAGACAGCGCTGTCTCCGCTTTTGATAACCTTAAAGAATATCTTAGTCTCACAGATGGCTGGCGAGACACTTACCCGACGACAAAGGCGTATACGTACCACCAAGTACATACAGGCTCCCAGTCTCGGATAGACCGCATATACATAAAACGTAGCCTAATGGAACAGGCATATGAGTGGGAGATAGAATCCGTAGGAATCAAGACTGACCATCGAATGGTCACGGTGAAATTAACCACTGAGAAGGCGCCGACGTTGGGACACGGGAGATGGGTATGCCCACTGTATATAATACAACACCCGGCCTTCAAAAAATTTGCTCACGAAAAAGGATTAGTGCTGGTACGAAGACTTGAGGCGGTTGCTATCTGGGAAATCCGTGACGAAGGACATAATGCACAAACTATCTGGAAGAGCTGGAAAGACGAGGTGTACGATGAGGCGCGCCGTCTAGCTAAGATTGTAGTACCCAAGATGAACAAGGAGATCGCCGAAACGGAGGCAAAGCTGGAAGCAATTCTAGAAGACCCCACACTATCAGAGGAAGAGATCAAACTATCCGGGGCGGTACTCACAGACAAACTGGCTGCTCTACACAGGAAACGGTTCCGGGAAGCCAGAATGACAGCGCAAGTACGCAACAGACTCGAAGGCGAAGTCATAGGAAGGTACTGGTCTATGATAAATAGACCTAAGAAACCGAGAGATATAATCCACCGCCTACTGAAAGGCACGGCCGACTGTGATCCAGCGCAATACACCTATGAGACCAACTCCAAAAAGATGGCGACACTAGCAAGGAACTACCACAACAAAATTCAGAAAGACCGGAGGGAGACCGCACCCGATATCCGAGACCGCACAATAGAAGTGGTACTGGCAAGGACAGCTCGCCGAGTCACCACATCCCAGAGACAGACTCTTAGTAGAAGGCTGACACGCGACGATGTCAAGCAAGCACTTAAATTATCCGCTAATAACAAGGCGCCAGGCCTCAACGGGTTCACGTACGAGTTCTGGAAAACTCTAGACGCCAGGTACGAAACCGCGGTGTCATTAGAAAAACCTGGGTTCGACATTCTGAGAGCGCTCCAGCTAGTGTACAATGACATTGAAATCCACGGTATGATACAGGGTACCGCTTTCTCCGAAAGCTGGATGTGCCCCCTGTATAAGAAAAATGACAGGTCGAACATCGCAAACTACCGTCCTATATCACTACTTAACACAGACTATAAGATCTTCACGAAAGCTCTCACTGTGAAACTGGCAGAGATTGCACCAGACCTAATACACCCGAACCAAGCAGGATTTGTGCCAGGGCGCCACATCTACGACCAGATCTGGCTCACAAAGCGAATTATTGAACTGGCGGAAGCGACGGAGACGAACGGCTTAATAGTGGCATTGGATCAAGAGAAGGCCTACGATAAAATTGAGCACGACTACTTGTGGAAAGCGCTCAAGAGTTACGACATACCAGATGAGTTTATTAACACGGTGAAATCCCTCTACAGTGATGCCTTCACGTATGTGATGGAAAATGGCGAGAAGAGCCAGCACCCCTTCCGCGTATCACGAGGAGTGCGGCAAGGGGACCCACTGTCTTGCCTCTTGTTTGACTTGGCCATTGAGCCACTGGCGGAATCCCTGCGCAAGTCCAACCTCAGTGGGATAAAAATTAAGGGCAAAGACGAACCCTTAATCGCGACACTGTTTGCGGACGATACCATGGTATACTTAGACTCCAGTGACGACTTTGGAACACTGACCAAGGTGCTCGACGAATGGTGCACGGCGTCGGGGGCTAAATTTAATATTGGGAAGACGGAAATGATACCAATAGGTTCGATCACCCACCGGGATAGAGTTCGAGCGAACCGTTTCGTCAACGGTATCGACGGCACAGCCATCCCTGAACATATAAAAATTGCAAAAGAGAATGAACCAATACGAACCCTAGGGGCTTGGGTTGGCAACGGAATTGACCAGGTCGGAACTTGGGCACGCACAATTGAGAAAATTGACAACTCCCTAGAGCAATGGGAACAAGGGAACCCGACGATGGAGGGCCGACGCCTCATCATCCTCATGGTGGTAGGCGGCATGACCCAGTACATGGCGAAGGTCCAAGGGATGCCGAAAGACGTTGAGACCCGGTTGGAAAAGAGGATCAGGAAATTCCTATGGGCAGAAAAAACCAGTGTCACCGTTAATCAGGAGACCGTCTACGCACCCGCTGACCAAGGCGGTAAGGGCCTATTGGATATCGTCGCAAGGAATGAGGCGATAGCGGTGACATGGCTAAAGTCATACCTGAGTTTTGGAGACGAAAGACCATTGTGGGCGTTTGTAGCCGACGAACTGCTGGCCAAGAAGGCACAAGAGGCAGACTCAAATGTTGATATGGAAATACGGGTTAATACGTATCTACAATCCTGGGACACCAAGGTGACAGAGCTCAACCCCGATCTAGCGACAATGGTAAAGGTCGCCACCAACCACGCCCTACGACTGGATGGACTTGCCATTGCCAGAAATATCCAGCGAGAAATGCCAATCTGGTTCCACCAGAAGTCGACGGCGTCGAGAACACTATTCACAGGCGGTCAACATCACAAAGAGGTCATACGATGCCTAAAAAAGATCCACAACATGTACAGCACCGGAGACGCGGAGTCCCTCACACTACGACTGAAAACGGCGAGGCATAAAGACGGCAAGAACTGTCGCTGCACGGCGTGTGTGGAACTCCGGGGCGCAGGCTGCAGGGACCCGAACCGATGTATGAGAAGAGCAAGGGACATGCTCAGCTCCCTCCTCCCCAAATGGAACCCGCTGCTCCCCCAACCAGAAGACTGGGAGGCGGAGATGGAAGATGTACCCCCACCGGACGAAGACACGAGAGTCTTCGACGGACGAGTAACAACCAATGGGTCGCTAGCGGACGCGTTTCGCATATTCACCGATAAGGCAACAAGCGGGGACGAGGCTCCAGATAGCCGAAGAGAGCCAGAACCAGACGAGGAGGAAATTGTAGCGTACACAGACGGCTCGGCCACGGACAACGGTATGGACGATGCCAGAGCCGGAAGCGGCGTCTTCTTTGGCGCGGGAGATGTCCGCAACATGGAGATACGGATCCCTGATGAACTGGGACCGTCGAACCAGTCTGCCGAAATACTAGCAATTAAAGCATGCATAGAGAGCTGCCCGAAAGACGTACCTCTCACAATTAAAAGTGATTCCTTAACCATGATCGAAGGCCTCACGACCAATCTCGGAAGATGGGAAGATGAAGGCTATATGACGGTAGCAAACGGCGACCTAATTAAAACGACGGTAGCGAGACTACGGGAACGTAAAGCACAGACGAACCTCGGCTGGGTCAAGGGACATGCCGGTGACGAGGGTAATGAGGCAGCTGACAAGCTCGCAGACGGGGGGCGATTGAAAGCTTCCCCGGACATGATCGACATGACGATTAGAGAAGACTTAGTCCTACCGGGTGCAAAACTCCAAGCAATGACTCAATCCCTGGCATATAAAATAATCAGGCAGAGAAGAGCGGAAACCATGGCATACCAAGAAGCACTAGACAGACCCGCAACGAGGAGAAACATGGGCCTAGCCCAAGGAGCAGCCAGCGACTTCAACAACGAGGCAACGCCGGCAACGGCGATCTGGAAGGCAACGAAACATAAAGACTTCACCCGGAAAGTACGTTACTTCATGTGGATGACCCTGCACAACGGTTACAAAGTAGGCGACCACTGGAAAAAAATAGAAGGTTTTGAAGACCGGGAGAACTGCAGAACGTGCGGAGTATTAGAAACGATGGAACATATTCTAACAAGATGTGACGCACCGGGTCAATCCCAGATATGGGACCTCGCAAGCGAAGTATGGAAAATGAAGACTAAAAGTGAAATGAGACCGTCCTTTGGAGAAATCATGGCGTGCGGCGCCATCAAGAAAGGAGACGCGGGGTCGTCCAGACTGTATCGCATCCTCATGTCAGAATCGGTATACCTAATTTGGAAATTGAGGAACGAGCGGGTCATCCGAGAGCAAGGCGGCGCGTCCGACCGAGAGATCTCTAACCGGTGGAGAAAGACTATAAATAATAGGCTCGAAATAGACTGCCTACTTACAGACGCGAGGAAATGGGGCAAGAAGTCCTTAAATAAATCCTTAATGCAATCCATTACAGTTCAACCGCGTGACCCTACTGTAGTATTACGACCGGAAGTTCAGGTGACGGGTGACGGAGGCCTGTGAACTGAACTAATCAAGGTTGGTGACCGTGACAATGAGTTTTCCCGGCCCAAATAGGCCTAGAAAATTGCAAAATTTCGCTCCGGCGTTCGCCGGATTACCTTTTATGGGAATTGTTGGCTGATTGCCGAGCTGTGAACTTTCAATCCAGTGAACTTTTGTGGTGACGGGTGACACCCCGTGAACTAGTGGTCGTAATACTACAGTATTGCCTGCGAAGCAATCCATTACATTTTCAACCGCATGACTCTCTTGCCCGCACTGCAATCTATTACATTTTCAACCACGTGACTGTATTCCCTAAAAAAAATACGGCCCTACCCTTTGTTGGAGGTTGTAATAACCACTAGACCACTCGCGCGAGTGGTCTAGTGGTTATTACAACCTCCAACAAAATATAGAATCCCTTACAGGATTTTTCTATTCCCCCGTCCATCGGTTATCCGAGTATCGCGCGAGGTTGGGTCCCTCCTCAGGCTGGTGCCTGTCCCGGTAGTGATTCATCCTCTATCGGGGTTCGATCCGGCGGCCCCAACCAAATCCTTACATAAGGGATTCTATATTTTGTTGGAGGTTGTAATAACCACTAGACTACTCGCGCGAGTAGTCTAGTGGTTATTACAACCTCCAACACCCTTGCTTAGATCCGTCAGGAGTGGGAAGGCCTCGGGCAGCCAGTGACCCCCAATTCTTTGGACCGGATTGGCATCTCTGCCTATGAACACTTTTTCAGGCCCAAAATGTGCGATTTCCTTGTCCGAAAGTGGCTTTTTGAGGTTCAAAATCCGCGATGCTTGTCTGAAAAAGTGGCTTTTTAAGCCAGTCTACAACGATTTTTCACCTCTTTTTCCAGGGAGGCGCTACTCTGAAGGGCAAAGGTCCTGTTGGAGGAGCAGCGGACAATGTGCGTAACCAGTCTGCCTACGCCATTCTAACAAGGCGAGCTTGTTGCCGTAGGCAGACTGGTACTTCTCGGATCTGTCAATTGGGCTGGGGCGGAGTTTGAAATTAAGTCTTGACTTGAGTGAGGCTTCAATTGACCTATCAGTACCTTTTTTCTCAATGCAAATAAAGTTAATCAAAATTACCTGAGTAACTTCAAGTTACTTGGAAGTAACTTGCCCTGCCAAGTTAGATCAAACAAAGTAACTTGGGCCATCAGATGGCATCAATCCAAGTTACTTAAGTTACTTACAAGTTACTTTTGGGTACTTTACTTTACTTGTCTGCCACAAGTAAAGTAAAGTTAGTTTTGTAAGGCTAACACTGCATTTCGGCAGTTCCTGGACGCACGTGCGGCCACGTTTGGCGAGGCTTTGCCGAGGTTGGTCTAGGCGCCTCGGCAGGGTTTTCCCGGCAAAGCTGTGCCCAGCTACGGCAAGCTTCGTGCGAGGCTGCCTCGCACCACCTCGCGCCACCTCTCTCCAGATGCGCTGAGGCTCCTCAACACATCTCACCCAAAGGCCCTCCCATGTACCTACTCTGCCAACTGTGGCCGAAGCAGGACTCTGGACAGCCTAGCCGGTGGCCATATCCGCGGAGATATACATAGACTCGGCTCAAACTCGGCTAATCACGGTTGCTAGACAAGGTGGCGACAGCTGTCAGCGTTTGGTTGTCGGCGCAGCCTGCGAGCACGGCCTCGACATCTGTTTTTTCTAGCTGGTCCCTCTCTCCAGTATTAATAAGCATTTATTCATCATTCAGTTGTCTATGGGTGGCCAGTAGTATTAATTATGCACTCATTTTGGTATAATCAACCATTCCCATGCAATTCCCATGTCAATTTATTCATATTTTCCCACAGGAATACAATGGAACCGATGGCCGATCTCGCTACTGCATGGCTCGGCGAGAAAGGAGCTGCGCCGCTATGGCTTGCAATGCTAGGCAGACCTCGGCAGGGTCTGCCGAGCCTAAGGTACGCCCAGGTCTGCCAAGGAGCCTCGGCGCACCCTTAGGTCCAGAGACCGCCGAAATGCAGTGTAAGTTAGTTTTTCCAAGTAAGTTTAACTTTGTTAACCATCAAATAATGCACAGGAAGCCCACATAAGAGTATTGTGGCAGCCGCACCAGCTCTGCGCAGGGTAAAGCTTCGACATATGATGAGATACCCCACGGGAACTGACCTCCATGGTATTCGTCAACTACCTAGTACCTAAGGCTGAGGTTAGCGGCATACTTTAGGGCGGAATGGAGCATGCCATCCGTGTCATTGTGGACGTGGTTGGCGACATCACCGACAAGCCCGTAATCGATCCCGGCGACCAGGGTGGTGGGGAGGGTAACGAGAAGACACATGGCCACGGAAGGAACACAAGAAGTCCGGTACGAGCCTCGGCGGCATCACCAAAAGCGGGAGATCCTGATGATCGCTTGTGATGGCGGCAAACATGGATCATGCTGATGGCGTACTGCCAGGGTTTGCAAGGCTATCACCAACCATTGCAAAGCCGTCACAGGCTGGTCCGGGTATGGCAGCGGGACCATAAGCCTTGTGATCCATTGGCAGGGCTCAGTTAGGTTGATTGTAGTATACATTGGCTTGTACCAGACTTCGAGAAATTTTATTGTATCCCTCGCTAAGTCGGAGAAGAAAGATACTATCTTTCAGCAAGCAATAAATATAAATCCCGCGTCAATTGGTATTAAAGTTCATCATATCCGAGCTGAGCTGCTAAGTCATCCCCCCCGTCCTCGCTGTCCTCGGGCCCAAGTTCAAGTTCTCCCGCACCCTCACCCTCTTCCCCATCAGACTCATCCTCGTCATCTTCTTCCTCGTCCGAGTCAACCGGAATATCGTCTTCAAGCGCACTCGGATCGTCCTCGTCATCCTCGGACTCAGGCTCCGGCTCGGGGGCTTCAGGGACGGGGCCTTCGCTCGGTTCGGCGTCTTCATCGTCAGAGAGCTCTGGCTCATCTGCATCCGGCTGCGGGACCTTGACTTGGTAGTGGCCAACACCACCACCGAAGTACCGCATGAACATGTCACGGTCAACGAAGCTGAATGTCCCAACACATTAGTATGTAATTTCGAACTCGGAGCGGAAGTCGTGACACACAAGTTCACATAGTGGTACCGCCAGTCATCGAACTCGTCTCCTTTCCTTCCCAAAGAGGTGTATGGGACAGGCTCTGTTGGACCATGCGCGAAAGCCGGGATGAGATGTGACGCACGAATAACTTCATCGGGATCAACGAAGCCGTACGCGTCGGGTTCATCATCGGGCATAAATTCGATGCGGTGTAAACGTTTGCGCTTGAATCCAGCCTTGAAGGACCGGTCGATCCGGAAACGACGAACCCAGAGGAAGCTGACAGGAACAGCGGGGGTCTGTGTGCCGTTATCGTTGTAAACAACATCGCAATGAAACACACCGAGAATTCGGGCATAATAAAATGGGTGATCAGACACTGTGTCGGTGTCGTTGGGGGGCAACATCATGATGTCGGCGTGCGTCCGTGGGTTCATGGAGTCTTGTCCGCGGTGGACATCGTAGGAGGTATAATTGACGCGAAGAACCTTGTGCCGATAGACCCGGTCATTGACAATGAGCAGGCGATTCCTTTCGGAGGTGGAGAACTCTTGGCCGTTGCCAGACCAAGTGGGATGGAGCAGACGGCCAAGAAGATGCTCCTGGAGCTTCGGCCGAAAGTCCTGCCAGAAAAGTAAGCATGCGAGCTCACAAATTTGAGCGAGCACAAACAGCGGACCTTGATTGCAGGATCCCCTTGGTTTTTGCTCAACCAGAAGGTAAGATTGAAGTGGTGATTGCGCGATTGGGAGATGTGATGGTGGAATTCAGGCGGCGTGTACGGGAGTGATTCAGATTCGGCAAAATCAAGTGTCGGTAGAGTCTTTTTCGCTGGCTTTCGCACGGTTCCCGGTTTGCGTTTACGTTTCTGGGGCTCGGTCGATGCTACAGCATCCTCTGGGATAGCTGCAATAGGTGGGATGTGTGCGGCGTCCTTCTGCTGGCGGGACAGCTTCAATAGAGCAGCCTCGCGGCGCTCCAGCTTAGTTATCTGCCCCCACGGCGTCATTCTTGTTTGTACGCGCATAGTAACGCTTCACACGGCGATGTTCAAGCTCTCCCTAGATGTAAAGTCAGTGTCGGTCTGCAGGGACCACCATTAACGCACCGGCTGCGTCGAATACGAATCAGTTGTTCCAAAAAACAGGATTGTACGGACGTAGTCCCCGAGAGAGTGGCCCTTGTATGTTAGCATGTTGAAAATTTTAATTTTACTGCCGCCCGAAGCGGCCTTGGGCGGCGGCAAGCCAGGCTCCCTTGCAGCGGCCGCCTTTTTCGCGTTCCGGCGTCCACGGGCGGCTTCCTCCCGCGGCAGTTCCTTGGTCGTGAAGGCGGAACAAGTCTTCTTCGTAAAGTTGCGCAGTTGACGGCCGAGTTGACATGTTACATTTTTGAGTGCTGCAATGGAGAACGTAGTGTGAAGGCGGAGTTTCGCCAATGCCTGCCAGTACGCGAGCGTGAAAAGGAGGTCTTGAACGATAGAGTCATGTGGCTCATCGAGGAGGCCTTCGAAAACAGGGAGGGCGCACTTGAAAAATTGTGTAAGTGATGAGATCAGAGCGAGTGCTACTAAAGAAGGACCTGGCGACGTACCTGTAGGAGATCCTCGAAATTTCGGGCTGCCATCTTCTTCATGGCCGATGCGTTGTTGGTGAACCGCCGAATTGTAGCTTGCCCAAATGTTGGCACCTGGCGATAACTGTAAAGGCATTAAATGTCGAACTGGGTGGACTCGTTCAGTGCGTGACAGACCGGTCGTTCAGAGACTGAACAGCGTCGCCGCCGTGTGCAACCAGAATGCGGATTAGGTGAGTAAAAATAGCCTTCCATACGCCGAGCTCGAACTCGTGCATGAAATCGACAACTAGCATGGTGAAGAGGCCAAAGCTGTATGATGCTACCGACGAGAAGGCATTCTGCAAGTTCAATTCATCAATAAAACTCAGGAATAGCTGAGCCGCACACATTACCTTGGTGGGAACCCAAGATTTCGCATAGAGTAACCCTTCAACCTTGACGCTTTTGATGGCTTTGGCCTGGCGGTAGATCCAGCTCCGGGCGCGCTCGACATAGGACCGGAATTGTTTATTGTCAGCGCGCGCAGATTCTACCCGAACATTGTCATCACGTATATTCCCGACCTGGTCCAGCTTGTCCTTTTCGACGAGGCAGCGCGGGCATGGACATTTGCCGAGATTACGAATCGTTGCGAGTAGGACTCTGTGAATAAAGCGACACCGTCAGCAGTCGAACAAGGGAGATAAGCAGACGGATGACTTCTCGGGATAATCAGCGGAGTAAGTGAAAAAACGGAAATAGAATCGCCGCGAAATGCCGTCGGGGCATTCTATCACGAGCCCGTGCTTGCAGGCCTCAAGAAACTCGTTGTCCAGCAGTAATCTCCAGACGGCATGCATGAGCTCACGACGGCAGTGCGTAAGAACCTCGGCTGATGGTGCATGCCCTGTTTGGCCAGTGAACCAATCGAAGAAATCATCGGGCAGCTGCAGAAATTGTAAGCTTTCTGAGCAGAGATTGAGCGCAGAACAGACAAACCTTGGGCATATATGCAATATGGTGGCAAGCGCCAGCGCGTGGCTTGCCTCGGACCCACTTGGATTGATTTCCGAAGAAAAGGTAAAGGGGCCAGAGAGACGCGGTACCGAAATTTGCAAGGTGCGTTGAATCCGACCACGCCATGAGCGCACACACAACACGTTCTAGTGTGCAGCTGGGTTTGGCAGGCTGTCTTTGAACCTTTTCGTGAGCCTCGATGAACGCATCAGATGAATAAATCTCATCGTAAATGCGCTGAGGCAGGCTCGTCTGGAGTAGGCTGCCAATACTGCTTGAACGGGGTGTAGTGAAAGAAGCGAGAGCTACGGTCCTTGAAGCGCACTCTTGATAGTTTGCGTCAGGTTCCGGAAATGCAGACCCGGAACTGAGAACGTCGGAATGGGATCGCTCGGGCCGCGCTTTTTACCGTCGGGGACCTCAATATCAACGCTAACCTCCTTCCAACCGTCCTTCACCCCGCTTGCTTCTCCCAAGGTCGCGCCGATACCACTTCCGGCGAGAAAGCGGTCGAATTTGTCTGTCTCCGCTTTGAGATCGAAATCTTTCAAGTCGTCCTTGTTAAACTTGTCTGATTTCAGGAAGTCGATGAGGCGGGTGACCTCTGCGATGGATTTCTGGACAGATCCGGACCACATCCAGGTAATTAACCCCAAGACGGTCGAGTTTCTGAATGGACCAAAGGATGGGAGTAACGAGGACTGCGCGATGGCTTCTGGAGGTACGCTGAGTGGAGAGAGACGCGAATGTTCAGTGGATACCGCAGAAGGAAGAGCAGGAGCTGGGATATTGGATTGGTCGGCAAGCGATAGTGTTTGGTCTGGATCGTGGGTTGGGAGACAAGGATAGTCGCGAAAGAGGCCGAATGAATTTTTGAGGGTCTTCACGGACTCCCAGCGATAAGGCGAGGCTAACGGCGCGGCTGGAACTCGGAATCTGAATCATCAGATTCAGGTTCAGACGCCGTACCCTCCGGAAATTCGGGTGGGGGCGGGGGAAGCTGTTGGAGTAATTTCCATGTAGGACGTTTTACCCGTGCACCGCGTCCAGTGGATGTCTCGGTTGGCGGCGGTGGAGTATCTTCACGGGCTGGAGGCTCTGGTTCCAGCTCCTCAAATAGCGGCATGGGCTGGTCGTCGCAGTCGCCCATAAACGATGTACCGGCGACTGGCTCATCGTCCTAATATGAATCAGTTGTATGCGTGCCTCCAAGATGTTTAAAATACATACAGCTGCGGCTTCGTGAATCAGTAGAGCATCAAGCAGCGGCTTGCTCTTTTTTTCCGTCGCTTTTTTTCGCGGCGTACTTTCAAGGCGTTGTCCAGGGAGGGGTCGGGCGCATTCACAAAGGCACACGCAAGCTGGTGCACAGATAGGCCCGTGGGCGTGTCGAACTCCCGACCGCATTCAGCCAAGCATGTAAACTGGGCCATTAAGATGAGAAAAAATGAAAACCAGGATGGTCCTCATAGCAGGTAAGGGAGGGGGGACGACTTGGCCGAGGAGTCACTGAGACGAGTCACGGCGGCTATGAGGAGACCGATCACCGCATGGACCAGACAGCGGAGGTATTTTTTTTCATTGATAAGAGAGCGCCACATGATGCGCTCCAAACTCCCCCCACTCGTGCCGACAAAATGTCCTGCGCAAAGTGACAACAGAAATACCGTGGCTACGCAGATGGAGGCCACCCAGAGAGCTCAGCTTCGAATTCAAGGCTATTGCGGCGTGATATCAGGTGAGCGCAAGAATTTTTGAGAAAAGAACTCCTGAAATTAAATATAATTGCAGGGCCATTTCGCCTGCTGCTTTAGCGGAGATGGCGGTCGAAGCCAACTTTCAC
>JARKIC010002145.1:0-75201 GCA_029378375.1 Mycena olivaceomarginata | reverse complement strand
AGTGACGGGATGACGGGGGTGCGCATCGAGGAGTATGTCGTCTTGAGCTTGGTGGTAGCTCGCTGCACATTGCGTTTGCGCTTTTACCGCGCCTTGTCACGTGCCTGGCGGCCAGTGGGAGCGGTGGAGACGGAGGGGGTGGCACTGGAGGTGGAAGCCGTGGAGACAGAGGAGGCAGGGCTGGAGGTGGAAGCTGTGGAGGTGGAAGCCGTGGCAGGAACCCAGGTTATGGGCGACAGTGAAGAGACAGTGCTGATGGCACTGAGGGGTGGGCCACTGTCTAGCTCACTGAGGTCTTCGTCAGGGCGCCCAGTGCTGAGCTGGAGGGAGTGGACGACAGCAGCAGCAATATCGAATGTGTGAGTGCTGATTTGTTGCCACTCAGAGAAGTACGGCCGGTGCGGTGGTGCGGAACAGGAACGCATCAGTGTCTGGATTGTCAAAGCCTGGATGGAATGGGAGTTAGTAAAGACAGTGGCAAGGGATTCTGGGCACAGATTCCACAAGCATAAGGACGAGTGGCACTACAGTTGTACACTGAAAGGACGGCTAGAGTACCAGAATTATGTTAAATCACATGTCCTTGTGCCTTGCAGTCTACTGCGCCGTGGCGAGAGTCACCGCAGAGGGAGCAGATATGGAGGGCATGACCCTTCCCCGACACATAACATTTTGCGCAATTGAATCTCATACACAACGGCCTTGGATTCGGCGCCGGGCGACATTGCAACGGTTCCGCCTCGGCGCGGATTCAAGGCTCGAAAGATACTAGGTAGCGGTCTTCGGGCCTTTCGACAATGGAATTGATTTCGAAACACCGTATCTTAGTTGCAGCCCCAGCTGCAACACGATACGAGGGACACGTCATGCCATCGTTCCCGAGTATCTACTGCTTGGGAGTATGGTAGCGGACAAGACTTCATGTCAAGCCGCAAATTTGATCCAATCCTTCCAATCTTTTGGATTTAGACTGAACATGGTGGTTTGTCAATAAAAAATTCCTTTTGGAGAAATCGGGGTTAACTCTAGCTTAGGGTTGCACCGGAGTTTGACCCAAAGAGCTGTTAGGCTGCAGGTTACAATCTCCTAGAGAGATTGGTCTGCTACACCCAGCTTATATACTATGGAGGGTATACTAGAATGTTCTACATAAATCCGCACTGTTCCATATTTGTGAGATGATGACTAATGCACTCGGGGATCGGGCAGATTGCCATTTACAGCCACTCCGCCAACACTCCCGACCTCTCCAGATTCTCCTCCCTATCATCAGTCCATGGGCTAGAATATTACCTACATTTAATACCCCCTCTCCCGATACTTTTATTTACATCACCAAAACAATACCGTCGTCTAAGTAAACTTCGCAACTTTCAATGTATCAATGAATGCTTGCAAAGGATGACAACTTCGTGTTGACTATGGTTCCAAAGAGCAAGATTGCGGCATTTCGGACCACGGGCTACACATCCAAGACTCGCAGTAAATGTTGGAAGATCAAACCAAATTTCACTGTTAATCGCACCATATCAGACAGAAACTCAAACAGCTCATTCAAGACACTGCTGAGCACGACCTCCAGGCCTGGAGGAAGGAAATCTTGAGTCGAACCACAAAGCTCAGAAACCAGATTTCTACCGACGAGATTCGGAACCCTCACAAAATGGGAAGATGATGGACGGGAGTAATGTGAGGGATATAAATGATAGAGAGATCAAGGAGAAATTGAGTGGTCGTTAACATCCGAGAAAGAGCACCAGCCTGATGCACATATGCATGAGTGATGTGTGTGCTTATTGGCACTTCCACACCCCGCGTGTGTTTCCTATGCCTCTCGTTGATGTCCTAAGGTTCCTTTCCCAGGGAGGTGGACATTGTTCTAGATCAACAACCGTCGTTGATCAGCACCTGCGGAGAAACAAGGTTGAAGAGTATCAAAAGGATTTGACACCAGCACCCCATAGGATCTGGCAATATATTTTTGGTCAATGGTCGCTTGGCGCAGTATTTGCGAGGACGTATTTCATTCAATTCGGCGGTCACGGGTCACGCACCCCCCGGACGAGGACGAATTTGAACCAAGGTCACTGGTCACGGGGGCCTCTGTCGAATTGGTCTTCTAGTTGGAAGGGCTTCAAGCAAATCCGCCTAGGCCGCGGTAAAGTCTGCAATAAAGCCGTGAAAAAGTCGCAATACCTATAGGTCAGGCCAAGACAAATATATAAGGTGGATGCAGCTGCAATAAAGCCACAGTAAAGGTCACAATAAAGCTGTGATAACATAAGACATAGGTAAAAGGTATTTGTTGAGGCCAGAAATGGATATGCTGCAACAAAGCCGCGATAAAGCTGCGATAAAGTCGCGATAAAAAACACTTTGTGCTAGAAAATCGTAAAGCAGAGAGGCCTCAATAAAGCTGCAACAAAGCTGCAATATAGTTGCAATAAAGTTGCAATAACACACTTTGTACTTGAATATTGTAAACAAAAAAAGCCTCTATAAAGCTGTAATAAAGCTGCAATAAGGTTGCAATAAAATCGGGATAAAAAGACTTGGTGCTTGAAAATCATAAACCAAAAAGCCTCAATAAACATGCAACAAAGCTGCAATAAAGCTGCAATAAAAATACTTAAAGAAAGCAAAGTTGAATAGCAACCTGTTTGGCAACCCCAAAAAGGAAATTTTCAAAACAAACAAATAGTGATTAGAGATCTACAAGTCCATGTCACCACGATCATCAATGGCGATCATGGAGACTTGGTACAGCAGCCCGGAGACTTCTTGTCCTGGGCCTCTACACCTTCATCCTCAGACTCTGTGTCTGATCGGACACCATCTGAGACATTGTCCACATCCATCTCATCACCTCCACCCAATTCTCCCAGATTCTCTACTGCTCTTCCTGGCTGAGGTTACTGGTAAATCCCTTGACTTTAGCCAGCTTGTAAAACCTCTGCATGTGGATGCCATCAAATCGCCCACGAGTCAACCGATGCAACTTCAGCTAGACAGCAAGGAGAAGATCAGACTCAATCTGCTCAGGAGTCTTCCCATCTGTAGATCAAAGGGAGGCCTCTTGTCCTCAGAGCAAATGGTCTTCATCGCGAATCCAGGTGATCAAACGACAAATCTCGATATTGAGGCGCTGGATTTCCCAGCTGGTATGGTAAGACTTTTTAAAAACACATGTTACCCAATGGCACGGGGTTTTGCAAAAGCCTGTGTCTTTGGATGTACAGCCACCATTTACCATATATAGCCTCAGATATGGCCTTATCTATCTCTGCAATCTATTATCTATACTGCACTGTGACCAGATTAGATGTCCTGGCCTCCCGGCATCCAATCAAGTTGATCCATGATCCAGATCAGCTTAAATGAATATTTTATTCGAATAAAATATTCATTTATCGCCGGCTTTTCGAAAGTGTTTTGCATTTTGCGCCACAACCAGGGCACTGATTGCAAAACGGATTTGACAGCTGGAACAAGCATTTTTGCTCTACAACCTTGGTTTAACTTTCCTTTTTGGGACACTACCACCTTTTCCCCAAAAAGGAAATTTTCGACATCAGCCCTTCCCTGGCTCATAATTCAACCATTTTGGATGTTTTAACCATATAGGGATGTTATTCAGGTTCTTTACAACTGACTGGGACACAATAGAGTCTATTACAGTCCAGTAATAGGGTGAAAATAGCGAAATTGAGGAATTTTGTTCCTGTCCACAATATCCTGGGGATACAGCAATATAAATACCTCCTGACTGTATTACTTTGCTCCCTAGGTTTTGAAGGTTACTGGGCCAAATTGAATCCCATTATAGTGTAATACATGGTGAAAATAGCGAATTTGATAAATTGTGTTCTTGGCCATGATATCTTGGGGATACAGCAATATAAATACCTGCTGAGTGTACTACTTTGTTTCCCTAGACCTTGAAGGTCACTGGGTCAAGTTGCAACCCATTACAGTGCAATAATAGGGTGAAAATAGCGAACTTTCCCTTTTTGGACACTAACGCTTTTCGCCCAAAAAGGAAATTCTCTACATCGGCCCCTCCCTGGCTCATAACTCAACCGTTTTGGATGATCTAACCACATAGGATGTTCTTCCAAGTTCTTTGAAGCTGACCAGGCCAAATTAAAGCTCATTACCACAATAATGGGGTGAAAATGGCGAATTTCATAAATTGTATTCCTGGTCATAATATCTCGTGGATACAGCATAGAAATGTTTCCTGACTGTATAATTGTGTTTCCCTATGCTATAGGAGCACCCTGAAAGCGATGGATTATGTTATTGTCATTCAAAGCATCGCTTTTGGCCATATCAGGAAATTGCATTTTCGCCCATTGTGAGCCTCCTAGGATGTGAGATACCAGCACACATCTTTTGGGTCCTTCCTATGTAATATACTAGAAAGGTGCACAGGTGACATCAAAGACACCCATACCCCATGATTGAGGTGATCATGTGCTATAGTGGTGTTCACCCCATTCAGCGTGCCACAGGGTCATAGGAATCCTTCTGGGTGCTTCAAACATATATGCCAGACTATATGACGAGTTCCCCGCCAAAAAGCAGGTTATTATGTGATCATAAAATCGAAATATGTCAGATGACATTTCTGGATTATTGTGTGAATAGGGCACCAAGGAGACCATTGAGTGCGAAATAGACGCTGAGAATGGGAAGATGCAGTGTAAATGACTCAGATTGGGCTTTATTTGAAGTGTTTTGGTGAGTTTTGGCTGAATACTGTTGTTCAGCATATAGGTTTGAGTACAACTTTCGCCGGGAGGCCAGGACATCTAATCTGGTCACAGTGCAGTATAGATAATAGATTGCAGACATAGATAAGGCCATATCTGAGGCTATATATGGTAAATGGTGGCTGTACATCCAAAGACACAGGCTTTTGCAAAAACCCCGTGCCATTGGGTAACATGTGTTTTTAAAAAAGTCTTACCATACCAGCTGGGAAATCCAGCGCCTCAATATCGAGATTCGTCGTTTGATCACCTGGATTCGCGATGAAGACCATTTGCTCCGAGGACAAGAGGCCTCCCTTTGATCTACAGATGGGAAGACTCCTGAGCAGATTGAGTCTGATCTTCTCCTTGCTGTCTAGCTGAAGTTGCATCGGTTGACTCGTGGGCGATTTGATGGCATCCACATGCAGAGGTTTTACAAGCTGGCTAAAGTCAAGGGATTTACCAGTAACCTCAGGCCAGAGAGCAGAGCAGTAGAGAATCTGGGAGAATTGGGTGGAGGTGATGAGATGGATGTGGACAATGTCTCAGATGGTGTCCGATCAGACACAGAGTCTGAGGATGAAGGTGTAGAGGCCCAGGACAAAGAAGTCTCCGGGCTGCTGTACCAAGTCTCCATGATCGCCATTGATGATCGTGGTGACATGGACTTGTAGATCTCTAATCACTATTGTTTGTTTTGAAAATTTCCTTTTTGGGGTTGCCAACAGTTTGCTATTCAACTTTGCTTTCTTTAAGTATTTTATTGCAGCTTATTGCAGCTTTGGTTGCATGTTTATTGAGGCTTTTTGGTTTATGATTTTCAAGCACCAAGTCTTTTTATCCCGATTTTATTGCAACCTTATTGCAGCTTTATTACAGCTTTATAGAGGCTTTTTTGTTTACAATATTCAAGTACAAAGTGTGTTATTGCAACTTTATTGCAACTATATTGCAGCTTTGTTGCAGCTTTATTGAGGCCTCTCTGCTTTACGATTTTCTAGCACAAAGTGTTTTAATCGCGACTTTATCGCAGCTTTATCGCGGCTTTGTTGCAGCATATCCATTTCTGGCCTCAACAAATACCTTTTACCTATGTCTTATGTATCACAGCTTTATTGTGACCTTTACTGTGGCTTTATTGCAGCTGCATCCACCTTATACTCATCATCACCAAAAGTAAATACTAATTGGTTGTTACAGGCCACAAAATGTAGTTTTTTTTTAGATAAAGTACATGATCATGTTCAGTAGGATGTATGGCCGGCCTTTGCATAAACCACCGCTGTGTACAAGAGCCGGCATGGTGCCGATAAATTGATTGATTTGCTGATGTGTGATTTTGGTCCAAATGTCTAAATTCAAGGTCACAACATTGCCTCCTTGGATGGTTAGGACCTGGAATGATGTCTATACATCCTAAGAGTATCTCAGACAAATTTAATGTGCTAAATGTTTGCGAATATGTGGGAACAAGGCCGTTATCTTTGTCGTCTGGCCCAGGCCACATCCTGCTGATGATTGATCAACTTCGGCTGGGTGCATTCATCGCCGCTTTGGAGCCAAATTTGTTGGTGGTTTCCTGAGAGCGAAGTACATTATTTGCAACTTTTTTTGGCCACTGTCCTCCCAAACTCGTCCTATTGCACTGATTTTCACATGCCATGTGGTTTTGATGCTGAGGGCTCCAGATGACCATTCAGTGGTGCAGTGGGATAGCGAGA
Organism: Mycena olivaceomarginata; assembly: GCA_029378375.1. Lineage (NCBI taxonomy): Eukaryota > Fungi > Basidiomycota > Agaricomycetes > Agaricales > Mycenaceae > Mycena > Mycena olivaceomarginata. The sequence goes on along the minus strand of JARKIC010002145.1, from coordinate 68,723 downwards.
ACCTTGTCAGGGGTAGAGAGGGTTAATGAGTGGCTACTACCAGGTTCTTTTGTCATTGGAAGGGTTTCCTGCACTCTTCACCAGTTGTTTTGAGCGGTCAATTGATGATGCTGTAATATCGAGGCAAACAGCTGATATTGTGATGCCTCTGTACTACCCCTTAGCCTGATTCTTGCCGGGAAAGTTTTGCAAGTCATAGTCAGGATCCCAAGGCATATGGTAGTACTGGCAGTTGGGATTGGTCCATAGCTTACGAAGTAATGTGGCCATTAGTATTTACTTTGGTGACAACGAGTATATTGTCTTGGCCTGACCTATAGGTATTGCGACTTTTTCACGGCTTTATTGCAGACTTTACGCAGCCTAGGCGGATTTGCTTGAAGCCCTTCCAACTAGAATGGGGCGCCCTATATGCACCCCCTTCTAACTAGAAGGGATATGTGGGCTGCATAGGTGGTTCCGGGGTCGGCTAGACTCACTTAGTCAAGGTTCGGCAAGGTGAGCCTGGGTCTGGCAAGGTCTGGCTAGCTGACCACACTGGCTCTGTGCAGCCGACTACACACAGCTTTCGCGTAGGGTCGGGTAGCCAATGGCTGGCCGGCTAAACTGACATCATGCAGATCAGTGTAGATCAGTGTAGGTGCATCCGTCTCAGTTTTGGCGCCTAGCTTGACCTTGACCTGGGTTGCACTGAATCTGTATTGTGCCAATGCCAAGTAATGAGCATTCTGGGCATTCTCACAGCCATTAGATGAAAGAATCTCTCTCAGTTCCAGATTCGTCGTCAAGGAGCCAATGTGACACTGTCACACTGTCAAGTATGGAAAGCCGGAGCACCACGCTTGAAACAAATGATTTGATCAAATGCCGAACGTTGGCCGCTGTCTTCCCGAAGTGGATTTGAGATCAACTAGCTTATCGTGTCCTGTGGAGGCTCTGAGTAGCACTACGCACGCTCAGAATTTATTTGATTTGGTGGCTTCTATCCCTTTCAATAGAAGTGACCAAACCGCTATTTCCTGTGATTGTTGGAAGCACAAGCACAGAGAGATGGTTAATCCTGTGAGTTTAGGACTTTCCTAAGGTCTCATGACACTATATCGATATAAAACATTTAATTCCATCGTCTCGCACCCGATAAGGCATCCTATAATTTCCTTGAGCGCGGGTTTTGATATCCCCGAGATGCCCGAGGTAATCGAACACGACATGTCATGCTTTACATAACTGGAGAACGGGTTATAGTGAGTTTTCCTGGGATTCCTCAACTGTTGGTTTGCTCCAGGCTCAAATGTGCCAGATCCCCGGCTGGCCTCTTGGCCTGGAATTTCATTTAGCTCGACGACAGTGCTTCACTATATTTAGGTTGAATAATTCCCTTGGCCAGAACAGTCCTCAGAACATTTTATTTCAACCCCTGTGAAGTTAGTGTTGCCGCGACTTGGGCTTGAACGGCTTCAAGTCGACTTAATGGGGGCGACTTGAGCCGAGTCAAGTCAAGTCGGACCCAAGACTTGACGCGACTTCGAAGTCGATGGAAATCGACTTCAAGTCACTCAAGTCGACTTGAGTCGGGTCTTGAAAGTGGAAATCTTCCAAAACACTGGGTGAGGGCAATAACATCAATAGCTCCACGGCAAAGCCCACTAAATGGGTTGCAAATTAATATTCACGCAATTTTCTGAGTTTGAGTTATACACAAATTTTCCAATCATTAAGGGGAATTTAATCTACAGTCCGAGCCACCATGTACACCACCTTGCCACCACCAGAATTTGGGGGACAAAGGTCTCGCCATGGGTGGACCTGAAGAGGAAAGATATGACAAGCGAGCACATGTTCTTCAGCGCTTTGAGACGCTTTGGTGAAGCTTACCGGGGGGTATATTGTGTCACTGTTAGTGCGTCACACATAGGGCTCCCGCTTTTGATACGCATTGCCGTTTCTCGCCCCGAGGTGCTGTGTGAGCGGGAATAACACGGCATCATGATTTGGTTACCGTTCCGGAATGGTCCGCGGGGTTCCGCTGGAGTACGGCACGGTGCGGAGCTGTATGACTCACAGTGACAGAAGTGAGATCACGCCCACGTGATGAACAACCAGTTCGTGACCTCGCTCACTTCTTTATCGCACTCCATCACAGTCAGAACACAACAGTGACCTAGTTCACTTTCACATATTCTATATGCCTGAGAAAACTGTTTTAAAACTCTTTGAACGTGAGGTTGGCTGGGAGGAGCGCAGGATTCCGTCGACAGTGGATAGAATAGATGATACTTCCTTCATAGGTGCCGATTTTCTGTTGTTCTTGGTTTTCTGTTGGTTTTTGCTAATCCTTTGGCGTCCTAGGGGAGTTTGTTGCCCATCCTGTGTGCTGTGCTCGGGCGGATGGGACCCGGCAGACGTTTACTGTCCATGTGTCTTCACCAGATGACAGCAAATTTGTGCCACTTCCTCGTCTGCCACCTCTGCCCATTGAGCCTGTCTCTGCACCAAAGACAGGAAAAAAGCCGCAGCCCAAGAAGTCTGCATTTTATTGTGCCCCATGTCACAGCTCGGGTGAAAGTAATTCGCACAAGGCATGCCTTTTTGATCTGTTTTCGGTAATTATACCTCATCCCAATGGCCAGGAAAACGAACAGTGCCAGCCCTCAGCTATTACAAAATACCAGTCGACTGATATCGATGCTGATGCCAAGAGACCACGCGATAAAGAGGTACGCCTCACTGTTTGCGTTGAGACTTTTGCACCTGACCCCACCTTTCTTTGTGACGTTTCAGGGCGAAACAGACCCCCTCAACATTCCTACTGCTGAGTTCGTTAATACCCTGAAGATTGCGGGCAGAATATCAGCGAAGGCACGTGGAAAAGAACTGGTCATTGCGATCTGCAATAAGCACACTGGGATGAATGTGAGTGCTATCGGTTTCAACTCCTACGATTCTGCTCTGAGAGGGCGCCCTGTCCAGTTTGTTATGCGTGTTACCTTTGGACTCGAAGGTCACTGCTTTTGGATCCCGACCCAAATGTATCGTTGGATCGTCTCCCAAGAACCGGTTCCACGGGGCAAACCAAATACCTCCATCATGTTCTCACTTATCGGCGCTTCAACGTCTTCGTTTACCAGGATCGTTTGCAAGCCGCACATGAGCTAGGACTTTTTTTGCCAAATGCGATAATCCAGCCTAATGGATGCCGAGCGTGAGTTGACCCCATTGTGGTGGCGGGGTGTCTTATTTTCCTGCAGTTCCCGAGGAGCATCACCGAAATCATCGGTAAAAGCCACACTTCGTGCTGACCGTGGCCAGAAATTTATTAAGGCTCCAAACTTCCTCATCACCGTCGGGAAAATCAAGTGTTAACCCCGTTCACAGCACAGCCTGGCCCAACGTGGAAACAAGGAGTGCGCTGTCTACTCTCTGTGGTTGGCTTGAACGCAATTCCTGATACCATTTTTTGGCAGAGCTGTGAGCGAGTCATTGTCGATGTCAAAGACGAGGTCAACAACACCACTCTTGGGCTCTACAGCTTCCGGGTGTTCATTGATTGTGTCTGGTCGGCACAGAAGATTGCATTGGAGCCTGGTCCCTTACTTGTAGGGCGGCGAAAAGTGCTGACCTCCAATCAGTCCGTTCGCAAACGACCCTGCGCAGACAAGATCCCAAAACCTCAGCCCCAAGAGACGTAAGGTGGAGGTGGTGGAGGACATCGAAAATGTTAATCCAGTGGCAGGGATTATGACACGGAGTCAAAGGAAGCTCGCTTCTTTTTCTGCTGGACTTCAAATGTAATGTATGGCCTGTAAATATTCTATTCGAGTATGAGTGCCCACTTGGACTACCCAAAATTGAAGCAAGCGACTAGCTTACAGGGCAAGGAAGCCATGGAAATTACTTACAGCAAAATTCACTGGGAGTGCTAAGCTGGTATCAGCTGTTTTGGTCATGACGCAAACCCAAACAAATACAATCGTAAAGCCAGTGCTTTTCAGCCACCAGCAACCTGAACTACCCAAAGGTGAGGCAAGCAACTAGCCTACATGGTAAGGAAGCCAGGGAAATTACTTAGAGCAAAACTTACTGGCAGTTTCAAGCTGGGTATCGGCCATTTTGGTCATGGGCCAAACTTAATAAACACAAATGTAAAGCCAGTGCTTTTCAGCCACCGGCCACCTGAAGTACCCAAAGGGGAAGCAGGTAGCTAGCTACAGGGTAAGGAAGCCATGGAAATTACTTGCAGCAAAAATAGCTGTCGGTTTCGAGCTGGGTATCAACCGTTTTGGTCATGAGGCAAACATCAACAATCACAATCGTGAAGCCAGTGCTTTTCAGCCACTGGCCACCTGAACTACCCAAAAATAAAGTAGGTGACTAGACTACAGGGTAAGAAAGCAAGGAAATTACTTACAGCAAAAATAGCTATCAGTTTCAAGCTGGGTATCAACCGTTTGGTCATGAGGCAAACATCGACAAACGCAATCGTAAAGCCAGTGCTTTTCAGCCACTGGCCACCTGAACTACCCAAAAATAAGGTAGGTGACTAGACTCAAGAGTAAGGAAGCCAGGGAAATTCCCTACAGCAAAAACAGCTGTAAGTTTCAAGCTGGGTATTGACCATTTTGGTCATGTGGTGTCCCAGTTTTTGATTGCCAATCGCAGCTGAACAATCGACAGAACCACGGCAAAGCAACCTGGCCAAAGATATTTCGTCTCTTTTCCGATTACGCCCCCATCCAGGCGACCTCAGTGCCTTCAGAAAGGGTATTCTCGTCCTCGGCCGAGACAGATACCAAACGCCGAAACCGCACAAGTGCCCTTCTAATGGAGGCTCTACAAATGCTCAAATTAATTACAAGAAATCGAGGCTCAACTTCATGTCCGACTGGCAGACGTCCCCGTTGCCGATGACGATGAAGACTGGCTTCGAACTCTGGCCGATTCACACGATCAAGACAGGGATGTGGTTTGGCGCGAGATTGTTGACAGTTGCGATGCAGCAGACGGGATTGTATTTACAGAAATGCCAGAGGAGAATGAGTAGTTGAATTTGTATATTGCCAGGATTTGACTGCTATTTAACGTCGAAACTTTGTACACCAAGCGACATCTACCCTTATAAATTAATAATGGTGCGACTAAACCGACTTGAGTCGACTTGAAGTGACTTGAAGTGACTTGAGCTGACCAAGTCAAGTCAAGTCAAGTCGAAAGTTGCGGTAGTCGACTTAAGCAAGTCGACTTGCGACTTAACAAGTCGCGGCAACACTACTGTGAAGCCTCCGGTTTCAAGGCTCTCCCAGTCCAACACGGCATGTATTCAGCAGAGATTGCATGAATCGGACCTACAAATAGCTGGCTCAGGATGACTGTGAGCTCGGAGAACAACCCGGCAAGAACTCCGATTGAATTGCATCACCTGATGGGTTCGATTAAACAAATTGAGCGTGCGGAGTCAGTTTTGAACCCAGTCTTTGAGGCGGACCCTCTAACTGTGTTCGCTCTCTTCTCGAATCATCAGATTTCACGGCTGCACGCTGATGCACCGTTTCGGCATGGCACAGCAGTTCTTCTCGGTGAAAGTTTGTGAAAGGTTGTGAAAAGGGGCATTGGCTTCTCATCTTCATTTGTGGCACCTCACAAAATATGGAATATGCTGGTGGTTGGGAATGGTGTTTGCGCTGTTTGGGCGGTTTTTTGATCCGCCAACAATATTGGTCGGCGTGGCACAACAGTTCTTCTGGGTTAAATTTTGTGAAAAGTTGTGAGAAGGGGCATTGGCGTCCCATCTTCATTTGAAGCGCCTCACAAAATATGTGGAATATGCTGGTGGTCGAGAATGGTGTTTGCGATGTTTGGGCAGTTTTTGATCAATATTGGTCGGCGTGGCACAACAGTTCTTCTGGGTTAAATTTTGTAAAAATTGTGAGAAGGGGCATTGGCCTCCCATCCTGAGGGCCCAGATTAAAAACTAGGCGATCCGCTCTTGCGTGCATGTGTAGGTGGATATGGGAGCCCCTGTGATGGCAAGAAAACATCGGTGCGACAGTGTCACCAGTCTCGTCTTCATCATCAGAGTCGTCACCCTGCCATTTGATTCAGTTAAAAAATCTGTACTGCCGAAACTTGGCGAAATGATCGCAAAAAACAAAAACGAAGACCTGAAGAATCGAACCGGGAGGACCTAATGCAGCAGCCATATGAGACGGTATACCATGCGGCTGGGCCAGACCGCCGTTAAAAAGCTTAACTACGCACAAGGCTCACCAGAATTCGGCCTCAAAAAGCTTAACTTTGGACAAGGAAATTTCAGATTTTCGCCCTGAAAAAGCTTAACTTTCGAGCCATCCTTTGGTGGAGCTTCACGGGGCCTCTGGACGACCGGTTCTGCTTTGCGGAGGGGGGATCCTCTATGCTTGAAGATGGTCATCCGCGCTTTGAGTCAATGAAGTCGGTCGGCTCGGTGGAGCCTGCAGGGCGACAGTGGTAGACAGTGGTGGGAATGAAGAAACAGATTGTGGGCGCACCAACATTGACCTTGTTTGGCTTTTGATGCGCACGGACCATCTGGCCAATTCACTTCCAAACCTCGCCTGTGTCTGCTGCCCATCACGCGAAGATAGTAGGGAATATTATACTATAGGTACAACTAATGTTTTTACAATAATGTGATAAAAGTGTTGCGTACATGTTTTGCCCCAAACGTTGTCAAGACGTTGAGGAGACGACGTTTAAATGTTGCGCAAACTATTTTGAGATCGTGTACTGGCAACATTGATGAAACAAAATGTTCGATTGGCGGTGTCGACTAGATGTAGGGTTACTTAATCTTCATCGGAGTTTGAATCAAATTCGGATAACACCAGGTCAAGTTTTTCATGATGTTTTGGGAAGGGGAAAGCTCTTGCTTGCTGATCGTTGAACCTTCTTTCCTCGTCGCAAGGCAACAATGTGATTCTTGAGTCGTCTGCGCAACTGGCCGATACTATCTGTTCCGTTGTGATCCACATTCAAAATAGACAACACTCTGTGTAAAGAGTTTGGAGAAATGTTATTTCCATAGACGGCGGTCAAGACATGGACCTGAAGATCAGCATTGAGACAGTTGAATCACCATTCATTGTGGACATCGGCACAGTCCGGAACAGATAAACCGCCTGGAGGCAGATGTTGGGATGCGAGTCGGTAAATTGTTCGCAATTACCAGACAATACATATGTTGTGATCAGCGTACACAGGGAGCCGATTGTAACTGTCTGGCACTTGAATGCGATGCAAGGCAGCAATGGAGAGAAGAACAGATTTTTTATGACTGTCAAAGGTGTTGAAAAAGTCAGCCATAGATGCAGAAGAGCGAAACTGCTGCCCGGCCTCATTATAGTTTTAGTATGTTTGTGTATCGCAGCTCATAACTTGAAACAGACATGGTGGACACCAGACACAGAAATGTTAGCAATATGCGAGAGATTTTCTACATTCACTGTTGTTCCTGTAACTTCACTTCGGGTTGTCGGCGAGATCCTGGATCAGCCTTCAAGTAGTTCAAATGATAGTGTCGCTTGAATGAAGAGATTAGAGACAGTATGTGGTTGAAGGTCGAATGTTGGTGGGTGCATTCTGAGAATCGTTGCTGTGTGGCGGTCGCTGTCAAGACACGACAAGCTGTCAAAGATTGCCACTCTTGTCTATTTGATGGACGTAACTCGTTACCGCCTAGCAAGACCCAGGACTTGGTCGCAGCTAGTCCACTCTGCCATTGATCTGGAGGCTTGAGAATTGACCTACTCGACAAGGTCTCTCCCCTATTTTCCCACTAATTTCTCTAAACGCCCCCCGCACTGAGTGCTGTTAAGGGCGTGACTTCGAGTTCTTATCAGTCCCTCCGGAATGCCGGCCGGCGATCCTTATCCAGAAATCCACCTCCAAGAAATTTATGACAGCCGGGTTTCTATATAAGGTAGGGTTCCTGGCTGCACCCGGGTTTCTGAATAGAATTATCCGGACATTGACGGATATTAATATTGGGCTCCCCGAACCCGAGGAACGACAGTTGGAAGTCGATGCCGAACGTCTCCAGTGGAGTGGAGACCCTGGTAATCTCTGTGGCTTCAAAGACAGTCTAACAGTTGAACAAGTGCGTTTTCAATCCCGTTTCATGTTCAAAAGCTGTCATCTTGTTGCGTCAGGGCATCATGAAAGTCGCCGAGAGGAAGCAAGTCAAGGCCTCTCCCTTCCTCCTCTTCCTCTACATTACCAGGGGCATTGTTTTCCTTCTTTGGTTCCTTTTTTTGAGCCGCGTCCCGTGTACGGCGCTCCCGTCCCTGTATTTTTTGATGGCATGATCCAAGTTACGCATATATGGAAATTCCGGTGTTTTCATGCAGAACCACTGTAGCGCTAGAGATATGGCCCTGGGCAACTTAGAATTTAGGTTTGAAACACTAAGAACCACTTCCTAGGGCCATCTCGAAGCACCATTGCACTGGCATAGGTTTTGTGCAGCCAGGAGAATTGCAAAGTTTGATCTTGAAATCTTGAACACTGTATTAGAGTCAAATTTATTGGGTTCAATATGTAATTCTCCCCATTCATCGCTGCCAATTGTTTCAAATTTAAATGGAGTTAATACGATAGGTCCAAGAATCAGCCCTGCAAGAATTTCAGTTAACTGTGGAAAACATAAAAAAGTGCACAGTTGAGGGTTCGAAATCACGCGAGTATTTTGGAGCTTACGCAGATTCTATTTGGTTTTTGTTAGCACTGAAGCATTCAGAATTTGGCGGGGCTTCTATGAAATTAGGGCGCTTACAGGACCCACTACTAAAGATAGTGGGCATTGGTAGTGCCTAAAGCGACTGATTGTAAATTTGCCTTGCCCCAATTACTTGAACAATTCAAATCTTGGATGCGTGAAAGTGAAGAGAAGATTACAATTTGTTTCATCTTTCTCTATCCCATATCTGCAAGTGAGGAAGAAAGCATTCACTCAACTTTTTTGCTTGCTTACAATTCAAGTGTTTATTGGTTTTCTCCCCGATCTACAGCTGACTTGTCTTGCCTTCACAGACTCAGAAATCTAACCAACCGGCGATGATTTAGATTTTGAGGTGGTCCCTTTCCAGCGTGGCCAATGTAAAAGGACCAACACTGGGTTCTTCACCTCTTCTGTTATTGTATGTTCATCCATGGCCTAGTCCTGCCTGTGATATATGGTACATGCACGCCCTTTGCCAAGGAAGGCGAGAGATGCAGGACTTTCGACATTGCATCTATTGCGTACTATTTTCCCTGCTGTGCCCCGGGGCTCAACTGTGTGTTTGACCTCGCTGCGCACAAGAACAAGTGCGTACCTGCATAGGGACTGATGGGTTGCCAATGGAAGACATAGGCTGAGCTGGCGGCCGGAAAAATATCCACCACGGAGTAGAAAACACGTTCCGCCACTTGAGTAAATAAAATAGTCTTTTCTTATTTTTTTTTCCTCTATTATCTGTCTAATCCCGGAATTTGGTCGAATTCCAAAATATAAGCCTTGTGAACGGTGCACATCGTTTAGAACTCGTTGTCGATGGTGGACCCTTATAGGCACTGCCATTGATCTCTATCTGTTCGAAAATCGACTCAGTAATGTATTTGAGTAAAGTTTACCTTGAAATCCTCTGTTATGTAACGATCGACTTGGAATGGAACACAGAGAAGCCGACTCCAGGCAAATCGCAACGCAAAGGGACTATGGATCGTATACTCCAGAGATCGTGGAATGTCAAAGCAGGGAACACAGACCTGCAGGTGGAATCGCACACGGTCCAGTCATTCCAGGCGACGAGTTACTACATCAATTCCGAGAGACGAGAGACCAGTACCGAGCCGAATGGCTACCAAGACGTATCAGAGCTAGAGCAGAATTCACAGCTCTCACATTTCATAGTTAGCAGCAGGAAATTGGCACCCGCAACCATGCGCAGAACACGAGTAAATGTCATTTCAGGATTGCGAATACAGTATTACTTGGGCCTTTTCTTGCATTTGACCCCGTGCGGGGACAAAGTGCTCGCTTGAAACGATAGAAGAGCGGGGAGCGTCGGAATTGATACGTGAGCCTATTACGCTTTAAACGGCCTTTCTAGGCGTGGGAAGAGCGAGGCCGAGGCGCAAGGGGTATGCACAGTCAACGGTGATTTTGGTTTGCACAGAAGGGAGCGGCAAATTAATAGGGTTGGGGTTCCTAGTCTTGGAGCGTTAACCTCACTGTGTTGCTTTGAACCAAGTGGTTACACCCACCATGGAACAACAAGTACCACCAGTAATCGCGGTGACCACGAAGCAAGTTTCGTGTCAACAGTCCGAGGTTTCCGGTAATACGGTATTTTGTGTTTTGGCCGGACGAGGTGCGGGCTTAAAACAGCTGCAGAATAAGAGGTGCAGTCTAAGAGCCAGCATTGTAATTGACGTGGGGGAGAATTATTTCGATCCAAATGAAGATGAAGCCGAGTCGTTCGCGCGTAGCAGTAGGACCAAAATTCACTGGTGACTTCAATAATTTGACGTCAGACCCCCGTTTGAGAAGGATTCTTGAGGTCCAAAGAACGGTGGGAACCAAGCAGGAAACAGCAGACGAAAGAAAAAATCTCTGTTTGAAGTGGATTGCACATATTAGCACAAATTTATATCGGCAACATGGAATGGACGCTGACTGCCTTCCCGGAGAACAAAAGAAAAAAAATACTAAAGTACGAGTTATGCCGTGCGCAGCATCGGCCTCCCCCCAAGTCGACAGGGGGTCCGGAATTATCTCTCTATTGTCGTGCCTCGCCGAGCCGGCGCCGTTCGGAAATTTGTTCCCGGCCATATGGGGCGATGCGAAGAAGTGAAACAGATGTATTTCTCCTGCGGGTTCATGCTAGATGTCTCTTCATTGAGAACGCCCCCGGGTCCACAGGAGGTCCGATCTCTCTTTGAAGGCATTGCATTGAGTTTGACGGACCTTACGGCACTCAACAGGCGAGATACATACATCCCAATTTGGCAGTTAATCACGAAATCGATGGCGCTCTGATGGCGGGCGCGCCGCCGCCCCCCCTCACTTCAATCATGGATTCGTCATATTGAGAACATGCATACCCCAAGCATAACAGTGAATCTGATTTGTATGTCATACTCGTGATCGGATAAAGTGTTGGCGTCGGTGGTTCTCGATGATGGGTGCATCAGATCACTCCAAACAACTTGTAGACCAAAATTATAGATAAATAGAAGACATTTGGGTATGTTAACCGACTTCCATAAAAGGCAATTCTCGTCGAGTACGCGATTTTGCTTAGATTTTGAAACCGACTTTTTGTAGAGGGTGCGTGGGTACTCGACGAGAATTGCCTTTTATGGAAGTCGGTTAACATACCCAAATGTCTTCTATTTATCTATAATTTTGGTCTACAAGTTGTTTGGAGTGATCTGATGCACCCATCATCGAGAACCACCGACGCCAACACTTTATCCGATCACGAGTACTTCATTATTGTACTCAAGAGGTGTGCGGCCGAAAGTCCGTGAAATCGACCCTCCCTTCGGATTTAACTCGGAGTCCGGTCCGACATGTTTAGGCTGGAACGGCATCTGATCCAACTTCTGTTTTACGACCGCAAGACGAACCTAGCCGTAAAATATAACTGAGAGACCCCCCCATTTTTATATCTCCTGAAGAGATCTACCTGGTTCTCAAATATTTTGGGGCCGTCAAGGGTCAGTATTCAAAATTACATCGGACCGGACATGCGATGTTGACTGATGGCAAGTCGATGTCCCGACATTCGCCGATCGAAGGAAGCTGAAATGGCTGCGGAGATCGGTCCGTAGGCAGTCGGTCCGTCGCTTAGAGGGGGGGGGAGGGGGTACAGCCACCACTTAGATTTCGGAGGTTGATTTCAAGAGCTTTCGGCCCGCCCACCTCTTGATTGTACTTGGCACAAGTTGTATTGTCAATGCGGAGAACTCAGGTCATCGCGCAGCACTCGCAGTCCTGTGGGTTTGTGATTGGTTGTACAAATTTGGCAGGATGCTAGATTCGGCCTAACAAAATTCCTGTAGCAAGCTCCTGACAATCGCAAAAAAAAATCACCCAGCCACATTTGAGAGTAAGGGCGGGATTAGCGGTATCAGTAAGCGGGACGCCGTCCCGGTTTTGATATAAGACCAGCAGCTCCCCACCCTAATATACAACCGGAGGGCTAAGGTTCAAGAAGATGGATAGTCTAACAAAATTCTTGGCACCCACGAAGCTAGAGAAATCCCCAAAGCCACGCAAAAAAGGGCAGAAGAACTTGAACAAGTTGAAGCCCACGCCACCCAAGGACCAGAAGGCGGCTAAAGAGGCAAAACAGCGGGTTCGTTTGCGCCACGCAATCAATTGCATCACTAAATACCCATGTAGTTGAAAGATTCCAGGGTTCCAAAACCTTCCCTGACAACCCTTACGCCACTCAATATCAACCAATTTCCAGGAAACTGCTCAGTTGAAAGCGCGGACATGGGCCGACAATTGCGATATGTTTATTCTGCAGGATGTTGACGTAAACATCCTCAGAGCACGACCCAAAAACACAGACGAGCTAAAATCTCTGGCGGCTCAACGCATTGCTGATATGGGGGACCAGCTTGAGGATGCCAGATCCGCAATATTCAAGGACAAAAACGGCATAACTCTGCTTTTGCTCACCGCATTCCCGGTGTTCAGAAAATGCATGGGGTGCGTCCCGGATATTGCCCATATCCTGCAAATTTTCAACGTATCCGCAGGTCAGCTATCCTGGTCCTGAAGGAAGAACCCTAATGGACGTTTTGGGAACACGATGAAGCGATTATGATGGCTTAAATGCATGTAGAAAACGTTATCCTTGAACGAGTCGTTCTCAACCGAATTTTAACAGGACCTCCTAATCAAGCGAACTTTGGAGGCGACTCAGGCGCTTCATTCTGTTCTACAACCCATAACGCCGGAACGAGATGTCCGACATAACGAGGATGATAAGTACATGGTCTACATTCCAGATGGTAGTACCTCAGAGAAGTCAGAAAGGGCTGGGGTAACCCACCTTGTCCAATGCTGGACAATGCAAGGACATCCGGTACGGGTTCCTGGCGTTAGACCCGTGCGCCTCCCTTGATGTTTCCCGTAGGGCAAGGGCCTTTTTCCAGGCGGCACTTGCAGTCATATTACTACAGAGCGACACGGGAGGTTGCGATTTACCTCAGCTGCATGTTTGAAGTCGCATACCCGGAGTATCATGCGAAGTACACCAAGGCCTTCAAAGCCGGTGTTTGGGAGCCTGCGGATCCAGGGCCATGGATTGGAAGGGCCATTGTTTACAAGCTTCAAGTCTCGGAGCATGTCGATGGTTTAGATGACGGTCCAACCGCCTCCTTCTGTGTGGGAGATTTTGAGGGAGGACCCATGTATCTACCTGACATCGGGATGAAACTCAGGTAGGTTGCCACCATCACATTCTGTGGGGTTCACTGACAGGAAATGTTCTTTACGCACGCAGTTATCGGCAGGGGGACATATTGATATTATGTCGGGACTTCTTTACCACTGCGTCGGGAAGTGGTCGCCGGGGAAAGGGATTAGCCCCGAAGGAATAACACCTGGCAGAATCAGCCACGTATTCTTTTCTCCTCAAAATTCGATTACTCAGCTCGAGGGAAAACCCGAGGATGGATGGCAAGGACCATGGGGGCACGTTTGCTGACTCGGATTACGGCGTTGAAGGCAATTAATGTAATGCGATTCACACTGATCGAAATACGGAATTTGTCAACGTTCATGCTCCAATTTTATTCAACACTAATGGGGTTGATCTGGCTGATATGATATGGGGCGCCCTATAGTGCACCCCATTCTAACTAGAAGGGATATGTGGGCTGCATAGGTGCCCGGAATGTAGTGAGTGGGGGTGGCAGTCAAAAAATTGACAAGTGAATTTCGCACACCGTGCTTCTGGCGTGTTGCGCATCGTTGTTATGTACAGGGCCCCCGAAATAACATTGATTTGAAGCTCCAGAACACCTCATTACTTCCTCTTTTGACTTGAATTTCACCACCAACGGCAATGGCGCCACTTTGAGGGCGGCAAAGTCATTTTGGGGGGCGGCAGTGGCGTCAGAGAGGGCGGCAATGGGCGTTCAGAGGGCGGCAGGGGGGGGGCACTTTCTTGGGGGCGGCATTTCCGGGGTGGCAGGGGGCGGCAAAGTTCCCGCGTCACAGAGGCGGTAGTGTGACAGGTATGTGACATGGGCGGCAAAGTTACCTACCATTGGCGCCATGGTGCGCAAATTATTGAACATCGTTTTTTTATATATCATAGGGTGCCCATGCCTTCAAAACTTCCTCTAAACTGGGCAAGGATGAGCAAATTGACTTCAACAAAGAGAGCAAGCTAATCTAAACTTCGATATACAAACATGTGCAAGCTTTGACTTGGGTTTGCGCTCAAGTTGGGATACCGAACATGAGGCTGGATTGTCCACAAGCCTCAGGAAAACACTCTGACCAATTTTCTGAACAGTCATGTTCCAGAGCACCAAAACACCCGAAGTACTAGTAACATTTGGAATGTTTGTGCGGGCCGCCTCGCTACTTGTATACCGTAAGCTCCAGTGGGTTTCCAGGCGCAAACTTACCTCTAAAGCGACTGGTAGGAATCAAGAAACTCATGAGTGTCACTCGGGTTTAGACCAGAGTGAAGGGAACATACACGGTGTGCCTCGTGTATACTTGATCTCCCGGTATTCATCTTTAGAAACATGTGTGTTTCAAGTACATATTCCAATGTCAAACCGATTCATCCAGCCGAATCAGTGGGGACCCACGTCCGTGTGGAGGGATGCATCGGCCCAAGGTATTTGCATCTCTTCAAGGGGAGGTGGATGAATGAGAGCTCGGGCATTTCGGGGATGTTGGGATCCAAATATTAGTTAGCAACTTACTCCCCACGGTGGCGTTCCAGGCTTTAATAGATTCCTCAGCTTGATGGCGCCGATCTCCACCATAGTTCCTCCATTCCAACCCGTGCCCGACGTCAAAACCCCGGTCAGCAATTCCCTTTCATTCAAGACTATTTACTTGCACACATACAATTTAGTGCCCATGAACTATTTCAAAGACTATCAGACAGCATATTCCTTGGGTCAATGTCCGCTGCCATCCCAACTTGCCAGTTATCATTACGAATCACCCACCTCTTTAATAGCAAAATAAGCACCCCAGGTAACTTCTCAAATGTGAACTCTGCGGAGGTGCAGAACTTGTTCCAGAGTTCTGTAGTTTGCAGGCCTGGTGCGAATAAACCAAACAAAAAGATTGGGAGCGGCAGCGTGACAGCAGTGCCGCCCCTGGGCGGCACCTTTCCTTTTTGAGGGCGGCACTTTTTTGGCGCCAGGGGCGGCAGTGGCGGCAGGGGGGCGCTACTGGCGGCACTTTCACCGTGCCCTTGCCAGTGCCTGATGATAGCTGGAACACTTTGTTAATGCCGCAAGTGTTTGACCGGAAGAGCGCAGTGTACGGGACAGAGCTCAATCTTTCCGGCCAGCTTCTTCAATCTATGCCGAGCAGCGCTGTGTTGAGCGGTTGCGTGTTTGATCAAAAAATCCAAAAGCTCCTGCAGTTGCTGATCCTCAGAGGTTCCAAAATCAGCTGTCATATTTTCCGGATTAGAACCACCTTCAGGTGTGCTGTCCAGTGGCTCAACTGTTCGGGTGAAAACCTTATTCCGTGCATAAACAATATCAAATGGGACGGGTCCAAATGCTTCTAGTGCCTTTTATTGTGCAATGGGATAAGGGCAGCAGGAATCAAAACTTTGCTTATTGTGATTCGAACACGAGTCGAGGTTACAGATGGGGCACCAGGGATGGGTGTATTATCACCGGAAATACTCCCATGAGCAATCAGTCGATTATCGAGATTGTACACAGAAACCAGGTTCCAGGAAGAGCATTTGGGGTTATTCTGCCAGGATCTCGGCTGCTGTAAGTCGGGTGATATACAGAGAAGCCAGGGCATCAAGTGCAGCATATTCAGTTTGCTCCGATGACAAGCTGTTGTTACTCCAAATTCTGACTGACACGGATATCTTGTGGCTTCTTCAACCGCTTTGCCAGAATGCGGGCACATAGATCTTCCAGTCCTATTCGTGCATCGGAAATCACTCGATAATCCTTTGCCAATTTTGCTAGCTCGACCCCACCATGGAAAGGAGCTGAATTGCATTATTTGGCCAGCCGATCAAGATTCTGTTTAACACCTCGTCCAGCCTTGAGGATTTGACCATTGGATAAAAATGAGATCAGAGCCTGTGGAAGTTTTCCATTGAAATGTCCTATCTGAAAGACATTGACCCAAGTCCTATATGCAATTTGGATGATTGCCGTTGGCTGGACCATGTTCGAGCTTGTATCTACATTCCACTCTGCATCGAACCCAACAACCAGTTCTGACTGCCGCTCATCGGCAGGAGCTTCCCAAAAAAGGAAATCGTCCCAAAAAGGCAATGATGTCACATGTACCCCACGTGACAGCATTGCACGTGTAGCCCAGCGTGGCCTCTCCCAACCTCTCCCAACCATTCTGAATCCATGAATCATACATATACGGCGGCTGCCCCAACCGTTTTCGTCGGCTTATCGTGTTCTGCGTGCTGCAGAATAGCAGAAAATCTGTTGAGATGTGCAAGGTGCCGTAGAGTCTGGTACTGCAATGCAGGTGAGTTCTCCTGCCACGCGTTACTTAGTCCTCTTCATCGATACCTTGTAGATTGTCAAAAGGCGAGTACAATATCGTGCACCTGAGTCAATGAGCTCTGCTCATGGCTTTTCCAGGCGCACCACACAGAACACAAATCGTTTTGCAAAGCCATCCACTCTGTAGACTCACAGAAGGACCCTGTTTCTTACTTTCCCCCGGAAACTCCAAACGACAGAGAGAAGTTGGACATTATCTGCGTTTCTCACAAGTGCCGGATGATCGATCTTTACCAAGAAAGTACACGAACGTGAGCGTGGAGTGGGTGTACCTTTGATAATGCACCCTTAACCGTCTTGTAGGCCTCTCAACAAACATGAGCTGTACCTTCTTTCCTGCGAGCCTAGGTGCCTCGGATGGTGCGTCGACGTTTTTCAACCGGTGTGCAACTACCGAGTGTTCTCCTACAGTGGGAAAACTGACGCGGTGCTGCGCGTCGAAATGCAGACCGGTTGAATCTACTCCAAAACGCCTGAGCCCCTGCCCGCAGTGCATGATGGTGTTCTTCTGCTCCGATGAACATTGGGAGACCGCCCTGTCTGTCCACAATTCCTCCTGGAATAAACTTCCAGGGTCGTTATCCGAATGCGAAGTGAGCCGCCACCTACGGATCGACGCAGAATTTCGCGCTACCATGTCGTCACCTCAACTTGCCATGTGGCGTTTCATGCGCCGCCAAAGGACCTGGACCCCACTCATTAACTTGACGTGGGACACAATATTCGGAGACGATATTCACACCGCACTGGCAGGAGATACTGACGAGAATATAGCGGCATGCCTCAGGATGATGTCCTCTCTGGCAAGCACAGCAATGACGGCGCTATATGCCCTTGAGCAACTCTATAACCATGTCAACTGGAATATTCGATCCTCCCTCACCATTCATGTGTGTGCGGAATTTCCAGTCTCCTGTACATGCCTTGATTCCCTCCAGGTCCTGGGTTCAAACGCGGAGTTTGATCATGCCGTTGTATGCATGTATGAGACTATTATGCACCGTATTCCCAACTTGATCAACCTTCACGTTGGTCTTCCCCTTCTTGTTGATGATAATCTGAATGCTTAATAGATCGTCTTCTGTGACATAAAATTGGGTGTTTCACGACACGCCTCACGAGACGTCACTCTCTGTCAGTGAGTACTTGGAATAGGTCGGTTGTGCATGCCATTCACCATTTCCAGGGATTGCCAACAGCGTTCAGCTTCTTTAGTGCATGAATACATCGGCAAGTAGGTCAATGCCCTAGTTTGGCCTCAGCTTTGTCTTAGGAGTTTTCTAGAAACTACGTGGAGCATGTTCGCAGTGGAAACATTCCAAATGCCTGACTTGTGCATTTTAATGAACGGCTACATTGCGAACAACGAGACTGCTCTGTGGTCACAGACCATAGATATTCTCCTCCAGCAACATATTCCCAGTCTATTCACTGTGGGTGGCTGTTGAACTTGTCAACACTAGATGGATGACACAAATCAAGGCTAACGAATATGGTCTATGCTCGCCGCGACTACAACATTCTCAGCAAGTCAGGTGTATGCCTAGTCCCCTGTCTCACTCTGGCGGAGAATCCATGGGGCTCGCTATCGATGCAGTTGAATTTGGATAGCTTCACGGCTTTTGTGCGGCGAATCAGTGGCTGGGTGGGTGCGTTTATGGAGTGGAAGTAACCCGCATGAACAAGTAGTGCAAAATGTGTCTTAAGCGTCCTGTAACGTACCTCAGAACTAGAGAGTGTTAGTATGTCTTGCGCTTTTGACCCGTTGCTTTCAATTGCCTGCGAGGCAGCCTCAGTAGCATCTGCGGCGTCAAAATCTCCCTCTGGGACTGGGACCCAGCATGCGAGGGGATCTTGCAGATCGACTGGTTCCACCCGTGGCTTCTTGAATGTGATGTTTGTGAGGCCGTCCATCCTGGTGAGACCGTCGACATCATCCCGGATGTAAATGCCCCGATTGGCAACCAAAGTTTTCCCGAAAGTTTGACGGCCATCGTCAACGTCCACATTGCATGTTGGGCAGCCCCGGCGGTGAGAGGTAGACACCATCCAAGGTCCTCAGTTGAAAAGAGCAAAATCCAAATACCGTAATATTTTTTTTGGATCGTTTGCACTGCCACAGTGCTTGTGTCAACTTTACGATCACTAGCAATCTACAGCCATGGGTAAAAAACTACTAGGCTCGTGAGCCCTGGTCATTCCGAACACTTCCTAGTCTCTTATAAACAGACGCTATAACAGTACTGACCTCGTACCTCGGTTTGTTATAAACACTTCCGTCTCTAGGCCCAAAGCTGAATTTGTTGCTCTTTCGTTTAGCCCAATTTCATCCCAAAGGCATAGGGTTTTGACTTGCGCAGCCGGGAAGAAAACTTCGTACGGCTCGTAAAAGTCGATGTCGTCCGCGAGCTCAACAGAAAAAATTGTCGTCTATGTAGACGTTGCTCTCGACGCCAATGTTGATCGCGATCCACGCTACGAGGCCCACTACAAAGGTCTAGATGCGAGCGGCACCGCGATTCCCGAAATTGTTGCAACGATCCACATGTCGCTGACCATCTATGGTGACAGTCTGCTTAATCTGCCACACGATGTGCATGGAAAGACGACGGTAGGCCTGGGAAACGTGGGATTTTCATACAACGAGTTGAGTATCTGGACCATGGATGCGTCGCAGAGAGAGGATGCGGTCACCGAGGTTTTTGAGAGTGTCTATCGGAGAACCGAGGATAGCTTCACGCGGGATCATGGAGTTTAGGCTGAAGTCACCGAACATGTGGTTGATGACGAGGCTCAGTTTCTCTGAATGTGGTTTGGGGGTGGCGTGGATGGGTTCACTGTACATGCCAGGGAGGAGTTCGGGCCCGAATGCCGGTGAGAATCTTCCTTAGCGGAGTTTTAAACCATCGGCCATTTCCGGGGCTGGGGTCAACGGCACCAAGATCATCTTGGCGTCAGGTAACACCATGTGAGCAGTAACCCTATTAGGATTGTTTAATCATTGAGCTTTGAATTGCCAAACAGGTTTAAATTCTGCTCTGACAAACCTACTAGGGATTTATCTGGCAAAGAGTTCAGATAGCCAGAGATAAAGGTGCCGGACTCACATCTCGCAACTAAGTCCCGATAGCTGTTTCGTGCTCGTAGTCGCTTCTCAGCTGTACAGTTGGGGATTCTCAAACATGCATGAAGCAATATCGGCAGGCCGAGGTAGAGCTGGAGGACAAGATTTATGAAGAACTTGCCAGATCTTCAAGGCGATTCCAGCAATATGGCCTCCCAGATCCATCCAGTATCACTCGTTTGTTGTTTCTATCCATTGGTTAAATTTGGTACTGACAATTCCATAGATATCTTCAGGCCAACAAACGGACGGACTTACCCTTGGACCTTCACAGATCCCGCGGTTGGTAATCGGTGGCACGTACTGTCCAAGGGTTCGACTTAGCATCGCTTTGCTCATGGGAACATTGCCCTTATTGGTGGGGAGGAGGTGGAGGAGGACAACAATTCTGAGGATGGATCGCCAGCTCCCAAGAAGCGCAAGCTGGCTGCTTTGACACAGGGACAGAGTGGAGGCCGGGTTGCAAAGGGCAAGGACTTTGGAGCCAGGTGGACGTTTTTTTTCGCTGAGAAAATGAAGCCTTTTGGCAGCAAGAATCTGTTGAGCTCAGGGTGGAAAGAGTACGTCTTTTTTTTTTTGCCCTTCCAGTTGCTCGTGAAGCTGGTAATCAAATTTATCGATCTCACTGGCAGATTCTCTTGAGTTTTTCCGTCCTTTCATTTCTCCTACTTTACATTACTTATAATACTCTCAATGAATCATAGAAACACTCCGTAGTATCTGCGACTCCCGCTCTCCACCGTATCTTCCTCACTCTTCTTTGCTCTCTCTCAATCACCATGTTTCCCCGCATGCACAATACTTTTTTATCTCTCTCGTGACGATCACTAGGGATCGGCACCGTACCGTATACGGTTACAGCCCGCACGACTACGGGCCGTGAACCGTATCATTTCTTGGGCGATACGGGTCGGTATACGGTACGGGTTTAGATACCGTGCACATCAGGAAAAAACAAAATTGCTCCATAGCTTCCAACAAGAATCACTAACTACCCATAAAACCAATAACTCTCGTAACTCCCTACTAATACTCCATAACCTGCCGTAGCGTCAGTAGCCGTCCGCCCCCGATCAGTATTGCCATCCGCTTACGTTTCGCTCACCAAAATGCTGGAATTCCGGCTTCCTCTCGAAAATACATCGGTTTCCGCCACGCAACCTGCTCAGTATTTCAACAGCAACAACAGTAACGCACCGAACATCACCGACAAGCTCCTGCTTCGCCTTCCGCTTCCTCCCATGCCCGATACCAAACTCACAAACTGGCCGCGAGCAGGACCCAAGCCTGGTCTAATGGGGCTCAGTCAATAATCTACAGCCACCTCGGCGGTTTCTGTTAATTGCTTCCCGCTGTGGATCGTAACTTACTGGGAGGAGGTAGTTAGAATCAAGCGGGTCGCATGGGGTCCTTGACGCATTTCCCAGCAATGGATCAGTAAATACAAAAAAAATCAACCAGAAAACTCCTCACCGTGCGGCGCTGGCCCAGGAGGCAAGCGTGCTGAAAATTTGGGTAGCTCAAAATTCATTTTTTACGCACTCTGTAGCCTTGAAATTACAAGGTGTTCATTGACGACCATCACCGTCACAGCTACCCCAGATGTTTCGTTCAGAGGCCGCCGTTACGCGTCACCTGAACATTCGGTCGAAATAGTACAGGTCTGGGCACTTTTGCAGACACCCATAACAAGGTTCTTCCCTCACGACTTGTGGCACCGCCACACATTTCCGTTTTTCGTATGTTTTCGATTTCTCGTGCTAGCCGGCGAATGGAGTGGGGTTATTTGAGCATATAGGATTGTTAATACTCCCTGTCCGAGTACTATAAAAAATAATTGACTCAGTTCCGTCAAGACCAGGCCCATAAACCAATATTTTTCGCATCTGGGTCTTTTTCGGATCCAGGTTTCAACTCTGTACATTTGATGCGAGGCACATTGATTCTGAACTGGTCGTACTTTGCTCTCAGGCATCATATGTCAATATTCGGCGAAATTGTGAAATCCGGCTCCAATTGCTCCAGTACGCGCAGAGACTTTTGGGTACCTCATCTCTCTCTCTGGCCAGTGAAGGCTTGCGGGCTTTCTGGAGGAAGAATTGCTGTACTGCGCCGCATGAATCATGCGACGCAGTGGATGGAATTGCTATCGACCACTAGACGCCGGACAAAGCCCGAATAAGCCCAGCACCGAGAATTGAAAAATGACACAGGGAGAGCGCGATGGAATGTGGGCCAAGAACAGTCAAAATTTCTTGAAATACTGTGACAGGCAAGATTTCCCAGTGCAAGAGCAAAGGAAGACAGTTAATAAACCCTTCAGCAAACCTGATGCATCGAAGGAGCGAGGAAAGATTGGGCAACTTACCGCGACCCACATTCACGGCGAATTCCCAGAGTAGTTTTGAAAAACAGTGTAGAGGAACGTCCTCAGCAGAAGGTTCAAGTGTCAATAATCCCCAGCATTGATCCGAGAAGAGAACGTTCCAATTCCAGGAAATCTGAGGACCCGGGAAAAGGAGGGAAATTTACTAGAAGAGAAATCTGTCCCCGTCCTTATATTAAGGATCTTTGGCGAGACTACGTTGCCCCCTCGGCACGATTATGATTGAAATCTGGCTGCGCCGTAGGCAGCAGCAACTGTGTCCTGTCCAGAAGCTCCGGGATGAGCTCATAGTTGAGCCATAGGTACATAGATAGCCATTGGCAGGGCGCGTACAAGGAAAGGATATGTAACCTGCAAGAAACATCTCAAGCGTATTGTGGAGGCTCCCACATCCGAGACATGACGTCTGCGGGCACGGTGTTCATCAGCGACGGCCAACAAAAGTGGGGCATTCACGCACTCAAACTATACACCGAAGCCATAAAGCGTGCGCCCGGAGCGCTTGAGGGCGTAGACGACGTCGAGGGCCGTCACGGTCTTGCTGCAGGAGACGACGGATGAGGGTGCAAAGATAAAGGAGAGGATGGAAGAGGCCCACCGCTTAGCGTGCTCGGTGTAGGTGACAGAGTCGCGGATGACGTTCTCGAGGAACATCTTAAGCACGCCGCGGGTCTCCTCATAAATGAGGCCCGAGATTCGTTTCACACCGCCGCGGCGGGCGAGACGACGAATGGCAGGCTTGGTGATACCTGAGTGCACATTGAAAGAAACCCAAGGGTAGCAAACGACGGGCGCACCTTGGATATTGTCGCGAAGAATCTTGCGGTGACGCTTAGCTCCTCCCTTGCCGAGACCCTGCAGATAGACTCAGTTGGTCGACCTCATCAAGGACCTCGAGGACGAGCTCCGTACCTTGCCACCTTTACCACGGCCAGACATGTTAGGCAATAAGTGATGGGGAAGATGGAAACTTGAGGTCGCTTGTTGTGCGACAGAGCAAAAGGTGGTGGTTTGGGAGAAGAAGCGATCAACAAACAGCGCGTGTTTTATTGGGTGTTGTTGATCCATCCACGTCTGCCGGAGTGCCGGTTATACCACGTGATCAGCCCGCCTTCGTCACGGAGGCTCGCGAAAAATCGGTCATTCCTAGGGCTTTATTTCACCAAAAATAGCCTCAGATTGCTGAGGATTTTGCCGCGCGGCAGCTTCGATTTTAATCAGTCTCCCGACTGATTTGCCATCACCCTCGGAATGGCGGGGTTCCCGATTTGCTGCCCACCAGGTAACGTGACCGCTTCCCCAACGGACGTCGGGTTTTTCGGCGTTCGGCCTTACAGTGCCGGACAATCAAAGTCGACAAATTTGATGGACCATTTACCTAGGTCTCAGCAGGTCATCGGTAAGCTTTTAAACTATGGGAAAGGTGTTTTTACATCCAAATGGTTCGTCTGGCACGAGCCAATTTCCCTCAAACTCAAAAATAAGTTTTGACCACCTCAAAATTTGGCCAAGCACCGAAAATTAGCCGAAAAATACCGAAAAAAATACCAGTCGACTCCTTTTGAAAGCGCTATCTGAATCCGTTGAAATCTGAGAAATTCCACGAGCCGTTCTTCCAAAAAATCGATTTCCTTTTTGGGATAGCAGGTAGGCCAGATCGTGATTGATCAAGAATAGATTGTCCAGGGCAGTGTGGATACCTCGAGGCACGGTGTGTTGTGGCGTGATTGACCAAGATTAGATTGTCCAGGGCAGCGTGGATACCTCGAGGGACCTCAGGACACAGCTTGCACTTTTCTACTGCACCTCTCACTACCACAATATGGCTCCTGGGCACGGCCGCCCAGCAAAGAGAAAACCCAACACATCTGGACTTCAGAATCAGAAGCCTCACACTCCAACCCCTGAGCCTGAGCCAGCACTGGCTGAGCCAGAATACAGTTCTGACTGACCAACAGACCTTGCAAGCGATGACGAGTCTGAGGAAGAGGAGGCAAATTTGGCTTTTGAAGATGGGATGAGGTCAAAAGCTGCCTCAGATGTTGATATTGATTCAGATGTAGGTGTCACAGACAGCAATGCTGAAGCTTGCTCCAGGGGGCATTCCTAACTAGGGTACATTAACTATTTTTCTGCTGTACCGAGCCCGAAAGGGGTACACAAACTTCATTTTTTGACCTCAAAATTTTGGCCGCAGCTAAAATGTTGTGGGAAAAACTTCGGAGGTGGTTTTTTGGCTCTTTTCGAGGTCTGGGAATCTGAATCTGAGCTCAGATTTACTCGGAAAATTCGCGTTCGCCGGCAATCAGACTTGTCAACTTTGATTGTCCGGCACTGTACACGGTCGCGAGCGTTAGCGAGCGCAAAGGTCTTTTGAACCGGGTATCAAGAGGTGAGCGATCATCCCGATCTTAACACAGACCTCTTTGCCTCTTTGACAACCCCCCAAAAAGGGGAATCCCGAAGCCCATCAGCGATTTTCATAGGTCTCATCTCTGGATTTTTACTGTGATCCCGAATATGACCCGATAGCTCTGCAATTTGGCAAACCCCCCCATTTTGGCATATAATACAATGATCTATCACTTCAGAATATTTTCTTTCTCCCAGAATCGAACACAGTAGATGTTACAATGATTTTTTGATTTCTCTCGGCACATTTCGGCACAAAAACATTTATGACGTCAATGGTCGGAGGTCTCTCACTTGCGGTCCGAAGGCTCCGGAGAAAGTGTTTTCTCAGTACAAAACGATTCCCCCCCCCCTCTGACAGCTGTCACCGAAAATCGGAGGTCTGCGTCAGGGATTTTAATGCCGCTCACCTCTTGCCGGGTATTCTGTAGCCGCCGTGTGTGTGCAGGATTTTGACCCGCCTCTGTGACGAAGGGCACAGGTTTAAAGCTCGTTTACATTAAGATACATGTGTTTTGTAAATGCACAGCCACCTCCAAGCCTCGCCATTCGCGGCCGCCGACGAGGAGATGAGCTCATACTCTCACTTACGACCTTCGAGACGAAAAGGGGGTGCTGGCTGCTCCTGGTCGGCGCTAATAAAAAACCGCTCAGCTAATTGTTCCTGGGGCGACGTTCAACTCACCACGGCGCAATGGAAAGCAGCTCAAGGTTTTCACGGCACTTACGACCATCTGGACAAGAGAGATACCGTTGGGCATGGCTGCCGTGAAAACCTACATAAGCATCTATCCATGATAGGGCAGATGAACGTGTTGTGCTCACAAATGAAGAGGAACATCGATCACACTCTGTGAATCCCTCTCGCTTTCAACCCATCCCGATTTCAACCACGAGAGTAGAGGGCAGGGTGGAGAGAGATGACGTCGGGGATGGCTGCCGTGAAAATCGTGAGGATCCTTGACAACGCAGATGAAGGATCGGTTGAACTCACCCCGGCGGCATAAAACGGGATGTTCAGCGAATTGAAAAATGAGCGATGGAGCGGGCACAAGGCCCAGAACCCAACTAGGTGCAACCACCAAAGTTGGGCTCCCTCTGGTGATGCCCTGTAAATTAGGGATTAGCATAAAGCCAACAAGAGTGGAGGACGATAAAAAAAAATCCATGGTCGCAACGGGGTTGCACTTCAATGCATTGGAGATCCATTCAATCGAAACGATCCAACGGAATGCAAGGCTGGGCTCGATCCAAATAATCCCTCAGACAAATGCGTGGGCACAACAAAAAGTCCCGCAAATACTCCCCCAGAGCCCAAATAATAGGATTCGGCGCAACGCAAAGTTGCACGGAATCCATAATTATCCCCCAGAGCCCAAATGCAAAAGGATTCGGCACAGCGCAAGGTCACGCTCAATCCATACAAAATACAACCCTGGACTGCTAATGGGACCAAACTAATAAGCCCCGCTGTCGCATGGGACCTGCATTGGACAGAGACCTTCCTGACAGAGCTCAAGAGTCATGGTGGATAACTTCGATAAGATGGTGTGGCGGAGGGAGAGTCGAACGGACTGAGGGACAGAACATTGTTCGCAGAGAGGGGACGAGGCGAGTTCAAAGCAATAGAAGTACACCTCGAGACGAATGTGGCCAGTGCAAAGCCCGGCAAGGAGTTCGGCCGGCTGAGGTCCCAGTCGGCTGAGGTCATGGCATTCGGGGGCACAGTGTTCAAAATACGAATATCTGGTTGGGGCCATTCAAAACCTTAAATATGTCAACTGCTCCCTTATCCCGTTTGATAGGGTTCAAAATGGCAGTATGAAGCATGTGATTCAAAATGGCATTCTGAGGCATGGGGTTCAAAATGCGAATTTAATCATTCAATAGTGAGGCCCAGGGTTCAGAATGGCATTATGAAGCATGTGATTCAAATGGCAATCTGAGGCATGGGGTTCAAAATGCGAATTTAATCATTCAATAGTGAGGCACAGGGTTCAGAATGGCATTACAAAGCATGTGATTCAAAATGACATTCTGAAGGGCGTTCAATCTGCATAAAAGCTGAGAAGATAGTCGGCGATCGGGGACCTAAAGGGATGCAGGATAGCAAACCGGCGGGACAACCCTCGTGAGTGCTGATGAATCCGAAACGCGCCATCTGGACTGGTGTCCCTTCACGCCGTCCAGCTCTGGTGACGTGGGTGGTTGAAAGGACGCTGGGAGGTGTCTCCACCACAGCCGGTGCCACAGAATCCGGCGTTGTTGACCCCCGCAGACTACTCGGGCTTCAGGTCCGATGTCGATCCACGGTCCCATGTGGACATTGGGGAACCTCGACCGGAAGTATGGATGTACTTCCGAGGAGAACCTGTGCGTTCTTGCAGCTTCGATTCTGGTTTCGTATGTATGGGTTTTTCGGCTTGTCTGCAAGCTAAGTGCTCCTCAGCGGTGAGTACTCAGTCTCTCTGCATGCTCCCACGACTTGCTAATCCCGTCGCTGTTCCGTTTTTTCCCCCACCCACTGGCCTATCCACGGAGCGAGATCCGGAGATCGCGGAGGCAGAGGAACAGATGGCTGAGTGCCTCATACATACAGAGGCGACGGTGCAGGACACCCTCTAAACTGGCTGGCTGTCAGAGTTCGACCGGGCAAGTAGGAATAGCTACAGCAGCTGGACCAAGGCGTGGTAGTTCGATTGGGTGGTGCTCAAGGAGATAGTCTCTCACAGACAGACACTTCAATATTTTCTGATCTCGTTTCTAGATATATTGAAGTCTGTTGGTAAGCGCGGGGGTCCGATCAGGGTAAAACCTTGTTACATAATCTGCACAGCCACGCCGCCCGAATTTCAATGTTTGGTGCCTACAAGATAGATACTTGAACTCATTTTTGGTGCAAATGGATCTATATTAGTACACTGGATTTTCCTGCCTACTTATATTTTTTATCTAGAGCTCAGAATCCAGGTGGATGAAGCGCCGAAGCATGACATGTGACTGTCACTTGTGTTGTACTTCGAGCCTCAAACAGCACTCTAAAAATTCAAATAAATTGGAGGAGCTTTTAAACAGTGAATAAGACATTCTGTATGCTGGAATTTCTTGAAAATGTTGTTGCTAGTTTCACGGTCACCTTTGAAAGAACAGTGTGGTTGTGCTGATGATATAACAAGCGCTTACTCCAATCGGGACCCCGCGCTTAACAACAGACTATCAAGGAGAGGAGTTGCAGTATGATGTTCGAATGTGTAACAGATTGGTTCAATTTATTGCTTGCTCTCAGAAGTTTTTGCCTTTCTGTGGCTTAATGCAGCTGGTGTGTTCTTCCCGAAGAAAACAGCTCTGATGAACTGAATGAATTCTGGGGAAAAATCCATGCCCACTGAGGTTTCTCGACTCTGGTGTATTCATTATCTCCGTTCGCCGGTGGTTAAATTTTGCTGGAACGTCATGTTCGAAGGGAGCAGCTGTCTATGTGGGTCATAGTCCGGGATGATTTAACAAAGCGAAGTGTTGGATTTAAACACTTCCCAATTAGGCAACGGTCAACTGAATCGTGCAGCTTAACAGTACAGATCAACTGTGGGATTTGCACACCTGCAGGGACTGGGTAGACTTGCTACCAGGCCACCTGGGGACGGCAATTCTTAGTGCAAGCACTTTGCTGTAGGCAAAGGTGGCAGATATATGACGGTATTTATTGTCAAAAATTATTTACATGTTGATTTGCACAATGTGCATTGAACATGTACTCCTATTTCGAACACAGGAACACAGAAAATGTACAATGAACACACAGATAGTCTACCTAGGGTACAAATTGGACATCCTATGCACTACATTCAACGTGCAGAGCACTTTTCAATCTTCAACTTCCCCGTTTTGTACTTGTTACCGACTGGTGCGCTCACAATTTAATCAAATGTCATCTTAGCGTTATCGCCATCATCCCAACTTAAATAGCTGATCCCAAGCCGTCCCACACTAGATGTCAAACCATCACCACAAATTCCACTCCCACTCCCACTCCCAAGCCCAATCCCTATCTCACTCCCAAGCCTGTGGTGAACCACTCTTTGAACTCATGTTGAGCACGGCGAGTGATGCGGAAATCCCACTGCGGAACGCTTCTCTTTACTCAAAACATTGATCTTTTGGAAGGCCGTTGATTTTGACTTTTCCCGGTTTGTTCGCTTATCGTATCTGGCCCCAACTCTCAGTCATAGCGCACTCTTTTGCAGTCATGTCTTCTTCAGGTACGAGATTCCCCTTCTCATCCGAATTTATCTGACTGCTGCATCGCGCAAGACAACAATCCATTCATTGGCTTCTTTACAGGGATGATGAACCAGTTCATGCGCGATTCTATGGCGAATGGCAGCTTGCCTGCTGCTTTGGCAGCAAATACCCCCCCTGCCGCTAGCTCTTCAGCCCCCCTTCTCACCCTTCACACGAAGTAAGACCGAATGAATAAAAGCACACGAAGATGTTGAAGACACCTACCTCGATCCACTCCTTTCCTCCAAACTGTTTCCTTCCTTTTCTCAAGTCGCTCGCTTGTTTTCTGCCATCGAAAAATCGAATGGTAAATTCCCATGGTCACAATGGTCATGAGAATGGCACCCGTATGTTTGGCTACATTTCCTGGTTTGACTGATGTACATGTAAGCGCCGGAAAATCTCCGAGAAATCCTCCAGCAGTTTGCGACTGATTCCAAGCAGCTGCAGGAGCGTTGTGACATCCTGCGCATGCAATACAACTACAGCATCGGGTTTGTGTACTGCTGCTATCGCTGTTCATTTTTTTCAGACATGGATTGTAGGAAAACACCGTTGAAAAGCCTCAACCGTGAGCACCGCATAGTATCTGCACGCCGGCCGCCTCCGGAACATGGTGTTCTTATTTCTAGGCAAGTTTATTGGTCTCTTCTTCGTTCTATTATCAGCGTGTTCACTATTTTCAGGGCAAAGGTTCGCAGAATTATGCATGCACTCGATCCAGGTGGCCCTACCCGTCGTTTTCCGTCCAAGCAGCCAAAGAAAGTTCGTTCTACATTGAACGACGCCGCTGTGTATTATGAAGTTCACCTTGATGGGCATGAAAAACTCAACTTCAAGGCGTTGCGAATGGGCCGTGCCAGCATCGACATGTACGGTGGTCGATGTCATGGTAGTGGGTATATTGTCCACTTGACAGTGGTACCCAATGTGAGGTGTGCTTTCACAATTGGTCATTTGTATCTTGATCTTGTGGAATCAACGGGAGGTACTGCAGTGTTGAGCACAGCATCCGTTCTCTTTCCCCATCACCCAAACCCCCTCCTCATTCATCAGTGTCTCCCATCTATGTCATTGTTCAGGAACAAAATTGATACTAAGGATGACTGCCCCCGACCTCCTGCACATCTCGAAGACTCCTCACCGTTCGTTCAATTCACCGGCTACTTCGATAACGTGCTCGACGCCAGCCCTTTCTACCGCTCTCCAGACAAGATTTCCGCTTGGAGTGCCGTGTTCGATGGCGAGTTGGTCCTTCGGTTGTTATTTAAATCGCAGTCCTCATTGGATCCAACAGACTCAATTCTCGAGGAAAATGAGAGCAGACCTCTCAGCCGACGTGGGAGCCTTCTTTTGCCCGTGAGCCACCATGGGGTACGCCTCTCGTTCACTGTCCTTTCACCTCTCTAACTCGATCCACAGCTGAGCGGCTGCAACAATTCCAGCAACACTCGTGCCCTCTATCACGTCCGTGAAGCTTCTTTCCCTTGTACTGAGCGGGACCCAGCTGTGCAGAAACCTCGCGGTCTCGCTGAATACAATGCTGATAACGTCGGATGGAATTATGTTGTCGTGCCGACGCCCGCCCATCTCTCGCAAGTGGGTGTCGACAATGGGACGCCACCACCTCGTCGGCAATATCACGCCGAGGACTTTGCGTGCGCTCTGTGTTTCCCTGTGCCTGCGCTTGTCGCTCAGTCCTTCGCGCTTGAGGAAAGTCCTCGGGACGTTCAGCCAACGCATGCCACAGAAGAGCATATGGAGCCCAGTGATTATTCTACCTTTTCGTTTCTCTATGGCCCGAGTTACACTGTGTTTTCACATGCGCATTCCACTTACTCTCAGACGGGGTGATTTTTGGTACCAAGTCCTACGACATATCTCAGAGATGTCAGCACACTACGTTATCTCAGATTTACACTGAACAATTTATGTTAATAACAATGAGATATTTGAAAGCCTGTTTGGGGGGCAAAGGAAAGAAATAGTTACTGGGATCAGGCGCCCAAGGACGCAAATTATTGTTTTGTGCGCCACGCTCGTGCCCTTAATTCATTTGCCTGGTGGGGTTTTCAAACAACCTAGGCTTCAGATAAATACACTAAGTGGACAACAAGAATGTGTGATTCCTGCTCTCAGCTGAATAAAACCATTTGATAGTGAGGCACAGGGTTCAAAATGCCATTACGAAGCATGTGATTCAAAATGGCATTTCAGGGCATGTGATTAAAAATGCGAATTAAACCATTCAATAGTGTTCAAAATGCCTCGGGAATTTTCCGATGTTTTTGCTCAAAATATCTTTCGCCAAAAAGCTTTTGGAAACTTCAGGTATTTTGAACAATTTCCACGAAAAGTTGCACAGAATGACCGAGAATTATATGACATGGTAAGAAATTCCTTACTTTTATGCAACTTTGTGGCAACTATGAAGCAGAAACTCACCCCTTTAAGGAACTTCCGCTGCACCATAGACACACAAGATGCCCAAATCAACCAAAAGAATCACCTCCAGGACTCAACGTTGCATCAGCAAACTTTACTCCAGAGCCCCAAACAATTTTTACCTGCCCCTGGTAACTTGATATTGTTATCCTACTTGATTTGAGACCAATGCGCTGGAGTAGATTTGGGTGGGTACGAAGTTCTTCAAACTCCAAGTCGTTCAGAGTCTCGCATCAATCAATCCATCAGACACAGCCCTCGATCAAACATCTTTGACGTGGCACGATAGCTGTCACAGAAGACATCGAACGGACATCTCTTTCTTCCTTTCCCCCACCATCTCCCTCAGCCATCCGCCATTCCATATCCTCCGACTATCCCAACTCCCTAGGCGAATCCCCTCTACTGTACTATTTTGTTCAATTCGAATGTCACACGTCACACCCCAATTTTTGGAAACCCTCGCAATAATTTTTTCCCGATTTTAGTGGAATTTGGAGATTTGTCGGAAAATTAAATTAAAAAGTCACGTGCATTTTCGAATTGAGCGAAAATAGTACAGTATTTTCATGCAATCATCGGACTACAGGACCGGTCCTCCTTTAGCCCAATGTGTGGCCACATCAAGACTCCTGGAGTCAGCCCTGTGAATCAAATTCAAAGCCTTTCCTTGCTCTCAGAACTGCCCCCCTCCCTCCAACTCCTTCCCTCTCCACCTTCGTCCCCCACATCAACTGGGTGTCGAGGGCGTCAACCTTCTCCGACGGCCATAATTGCCCGCAAATCTCACGCCTTCAAGATCTGTATCAATCTGCCGACACAGCCACGTCAAGACTCCTGGGGGTCGGTGATGTGTCCCAAGCTTTTTCTTGCTTTCAGCACTGTCCCACTCCCCCCAACTCCATCCCTCTCCACCTTCGTCTCCTACGCCAACTGGGCATCGTTCTCTGACAGCCACAATTGCCTGCGAATCTCGCGCCTTCAACCACTTCCCACACCTTCAAGATCTGTGTCAATCTGCTGACCTGGCCGCTGCCCTCGAGTCTCGCGCCGCAAGTCATCAAGCTTCAATTGATCATGAACCTTGACCTGCACAACATTGCCGTTACTCTGTCTCCTCCTATCCTTAATTCAATATTCCTCAGCCCATGCTCCTGCTCCTCTGGCTTCGAAATTCCTCAAGTTACACTATCAAGAGTTTTTCTACTTTTCAGACTTTGAACACTCGCTGCTATGACTCAAGATACCATGGCAAGACTGGATGTCGGCGCGGGTAACAGCTATATCTTCGAGACGTAGCATACATGTTTATTTTGGATATATACAGATTTGAATGACATCGTTTTATTCTCTTCTTCATACGTGCTTCGCCCTTCTGAGTCTCCGTCTCCCTGATCCTACCACAAATTGAGCAACCGTTGAAGTATTTTGTCCAACTTTGAGGTATTTTCGCCGGGGGTAACATATTCTGGAACAATTCTCACATTCAAGAAACTGAAGATATTTTGAACTATTTTCGACAAAAATGTGCGAAACACAGTCGTTCGAGGTGACGTGGTTGTGCTTTCGATGGGCTTGAGATTTAATGGTCAGGTCGAAGTGAATTTGGGGTGATATGCTTATGACGTTGTAGGATCTTAATATTCCACAGAAACACGGTCTGCAGCTGCTATTAATGAGATCGCAAGGAAAAGGCAGATAAATACCTGCCGAAGGAAGCCCAGGTCCAGTGGAGCTGCGGCAGGTAATTGGCAGGCAGCCATTTAGGTGGCAGCTACTCAGGAGGACTCAAGGCTTCAAGTTTTGGATGGCTTGCGGGACACAGTTGCAGGAAAGCGGGCCAAGCGGCCGGACGGTGGGACACAAAGGCTGAAATTGATTGGCAATGGCATTGATGCCAAACCAGATTAAATGGAGCCACTTTTTCTACACAGCATCGTAGACTTTCATCACATCAAATGCCAGCTTGGCAAGCAGGGGTGTGATCTCCCTTCTGGCCAACAATCCCTTGAAGAGGCCAACTGGGTCTGTGAATTGACCACGTACATCGGGTATTTCGGTGTACAGCTTGCTCAGAAAGATCTCGCGAAGGTCAGTGAGATCTTGGTGCTCGCACATAAACATTGCATACGAGGGATCTTCGACGGCATCTTGGCAAAATCTGCATAGTCGCCATTCTCGGGGGGCGATGTGCTTTTTCCCTTTCTTCCATCTGCGACGCTCAACGCTGACTTCACGCGCAAGTAATGCCGAAAGTCCAGTGATTTTTTTTACCAATTTCCCAGTGTCCTTGTCCATTTCCAAGCGACCCGTCAGCAGATCTTTTGTACGCGCCGAAGTTTCAATCTCATTATCGATCCACGCCTCCATTGAATGCTTCACAGCCTTCATCGCTTCCTCGACTGCTGGTACATCGAGGCCATTTTGTATATTAAGTTCCACCGGTATGTGTAGTTTGGATAGCACTAAGCGCAAATCATTCACCCAGGAAATCTTTTTAGCACGGGCAAGGTCAAGAGACTCTTGCAGAGCATTCCAGACAGGCCGATCTTGGTCCTTGAGCTTGATGATGTGAACCAGGTTTTTCAGCGCGAGGTAAATCCGTCGGTATTTGATTGGCCATATATCAGTTTCCGAGAAGAGGACTACAGTATTTATACTACTACAGAAATATTCCAGAATATATTAATCAGCAACTTCTGGAATGTTCTCCAGTCGACCAGTTGCATCAGTAGGTTTCTCAACAATGCCCACTACCAACATTAACAAGCGCAACTATGACCAAACATGCACTACATTTCTCACTTCCACCTTCTCTCACTTCCGCCACTACAGGCGGTACTGCTCCCGATCATGGCTTGTAGTAGCCGTTCTGGTGAAAACGTCAAAATTTGATGAAAATCACCCGCGCCTTACAGCCCTTTGCGGAACTTAGGGCGCAGACGTTTTTTTTTTTTTTTTCAATGAATTTTGCGTCGGATCGTTCTCCTGAGCTCAATTCTCAACCGTTTTCCTTGAGAGTATGCTCATTATGTTGGCATTGAAATTCCAGAGGGCATGGCATCCTCAGATTTTCTGATGGCCAATCAAATTGCTTGATTAGGAAAATATCCGCGTTTCTGCGTCGGATGGCTGTAGCATTAGCTATCATTGTTCAATTGGCCTAATTTTTTGGGACAATGGACTCACAGGTGTACCAGAGGGCACCAAATGCCGGTATTTTTTATATGACTCATATTTGGCTCAAGACTTTGAAAAGGGAGTTGGGTGTTGGCGTAATATAGACTGCATCTGATGTATTGGTCATATTGAAAATACTGGCATTTGGTGCCCTCTGGCACACCTGTGAGTCCATTGTCCCAAAAATTAGGCCAATTGAACAACAATAGCTAATGCTACAGCCATCCGACGCGAAAACGCGGATATTTTCCTAATCAAGCAATTTGATTGGCCATCAGAAAATCTGAGGATGCCATGCCCTCCGGAATTTCATTGCCAGCATAATGAGCATATTCTCAAGGAAAACGGTTGAGAATTGAGCTCAGGAGAACGATCCGACGCAAAATTCATTGAAAAAAAAAAAAAATGTCCGCGCCCTAAGTTCCGCAAAGGGCTGTAAGTTCTGCCCTTAGCTGTAAATCCCATGATAAATCAGCCGTAGGGCATTTGAACTGCCACTATACCGGCGTGGTGTAAGTCATTGCTGGCGCTCGACTTTCATCCCAGACCCATGCGGCTTTTGCACAACCTCTCTAATACAATCCACCTTGAATAATGCCCACCTGAGTTGGAGCTCTGTCCAATGACCTGTCTCTGTGAATATATCGATTGTATACCGGCATTTGACGTTGGCCATCATAACATCACATCGGAGTTGAATACAATTTTTGCCGGGCCAAAAAACTGGGGGCTGCCACTGGCCCTACGTGAGCCGACCTTATTCACTTCATACAAGATGTGCCTCCGCTTCGCTCCGGAATAAGAGTGTAGCAGTATGTACATATTAGCGTATCATAATGGACAATTGAACCTAGCTCGAAGCCATAGCACTCATAGATTTAAAGCCAACGGAAAATACTGCAACGGAACACTATCGAATCGAGGAATAATGAATTGGACATAAAAAAATGAGCTATCCTACCTCTTTCTAAATTTTGTTTATATTAATACTAATGCTTACCCTCTGCGTAGCAGGGTACCGACTCTGAATTGTGAACCAACGGTAAACCTGCGGCGGAATTTAGTTGACGTACATCAAGACAATAACATTGTTTTTCAGCCTTGAAGCACTGGCGAGTGGTAGTCAGACCAATTTGAACCGATCGTGGAAAAGGATTTGACCAGCAGAAGCTATGAATGGAACGAAAGTTGAACCTGGAGACCAGTGGCAGAAAAGAAAGGACAGCTAAAGTTTTGTTGTGAGGTTTCCGGTAGTTCGAGGGTATTGAGGGCGAAAGAGCCAGCAAAATAGGCGCACAGAAAAGATGTAACCCTCGCACGGAACCTTGACTCGAGACCAGTATTTTGAAGTCCAAAAAATCCCCGCGACAGTCCTAGACTCTGTGGCAGACAAAAGCGTTGAGGAACCAAATAGAAAGTGTTTGCAGGAAAATCTTCCAGTAATTGAGGGTGCGAGAGAAATGGGGGGAAAATGGCCTGTACGAACGAAAGCAAGTGGGGCCATTTATGTCTCGAGATCCTCCCGGACTACGTGGCCTCTCGGCACGATAACAATCGAATTGGGCTGAGCCGTAGCTGCGATGGACAGCCTCTCAACAGCATTCTGTCAAGAACAACTGCGCATCGGTCAGCCGTTCGACCCCACGGGTTCGGGAGCGTGATATTAAACTGTGTCGTGGTCATTTGACATTGAGTGATGAGGACGAGATGAGAGCCGGACAAAAGGATATAGGCTACACGGGGATAAAACCAAAGAGATACAAAGAATCGCCGAGGTAATCGTTAAAGAACGGTTAATGATCTCAGAAAGTGGCAAGGGAAGACATGGAGGAGGAAGCAAAGTTTCGTTGTGAGCAAGGGGTATCCGGAAGTGAACGATGTTCTTTTTGGGTGTAAAACAACCCCAGAAGATGATAAATGAAGTCCAAAAAAATTTCTGGCCAACGGTTGAGGAGATATGGTGTGAAACCTCAAAACCAATGTTTTTCTGGACACAACTGATGATTCCGCACAACTTTGGGGAAAAAAAGTTTCGGGCTTGACCCCCCCCCCGGGGTCGACGCTACGGACTGATCAGTGGAGGCAAGGGCAAATTCAAGTTCCGACTCACGAAGCCATATGATCTGGAGCAGAACAAAACGATGAATGCAATGTAGGCGAGTTGGTGGACTCGGATGCCTGTCGAGAGAAAAATTACAGCCAGCTTTTATGCAGCCCGAGAATAAATATTTGGTGTTCACTATGCAAAGGCACGCCCACAAAAGGAAACAGCGCCCGTTAACATTCCAACTGTTTCTTCCGCCGTCCACAAGACCCAGTTAGCCGAGATTGAATGCACGCCCATCCACGCCCTAGCCGTAGTAAGTATACACACAGGCCTGAACGTCCCACGTTCCCGATTCGAGTGACCTAGCCTTCAAGTTCCGGAGAATCCGCGACCCAGGAGAATACTTACCAGAAATTCAACGGTCCTTCGCCTTCCAAAATAGGGTGGAGTGAACGCACACGAACCTATCTCAGTTGCACTTCATCCTAAACAATCTCCTTTTTTTTTCTTCTTCATGCCGAGGTGGAATGAGTACATATTTTATGCTGGAATCATATTCTACCTGAGCGAATAAGTCCTCTAGGACATCCACAGGAAATTTAACCACCGGCGACTGCTGTTGTGCAATATTCTTTGATTTTCCAAATCTGGCCCCCGCGTATCCTTCTATATTTACCGTCGTACAGAAGTGACATGAGCACGTGTTTTAGGCTGGAATCATGTTCCACCTTCCTCCGGGATGTCTTCAGGAAATTTAACCAGCGACTGCTGGTATGCAGGATTCTTTAGAACGAACGCGGAAACAGATCAAATCCGAAAACCCCACCGCGTCGGCAACCGGAAATGAAAACAGCGGGAAGCCCCAGAAGAAGAAGTCGCGTGAAAATTCCCGCGAATGTTGCAAATCCATCACGATATGTTACACCATACCTTACCTCTACCACTCTCCTCGGGGTGCGACACCATACGCGATTTTATTCTCTCCTAACGCGAGCGCACGTCACGCGTCGTGCTCAGAGTACATCTCGTGCACGACAGCCCCTTCTGTCTTGAAGTGTTTTCCATGAGAGCCATCGAACTCCGTAACTTTGCGTCTCCTGCGCGCGACTGCGCCTCACTCCTTTGCATGTTCATCTGACTCTTGTTTTTTGGACCGTCAGGTCGGGTCAAACCTTCGGCCAACCAGATCTCGGATTATCAGAATCGAGGGTCTCCTTTGGAACATATTAGAGAGTTTGCGGTGAGCCTTTCCAGCATAAATTGCAGGGAAATTAACCCCCGCCAAAGCAAGTTGCACAATATTTGTTTTTGGCCCTGCTTTCTCACAATTGTGAATCTTCGAGTTGCAGGAGAGTAATGCCCCACCGATGTTTTGGCTGAATCAACGGCGTGAATACCGGGACATTAACCACTTTGTTCAACAAGGATTTTGAAATTCTGCACTCAATGTTCCAGCCCAATTTGTCTGGGCAATCTGAGGCCTAGGTAGAGAGTTGATGAAGCTAGGATATACCGAGGAGCATCGTTTGCTTATTCCTGGACGATTCATTGTGAATTTAGGCTTTAGCAACTTTTCTTGTAAGGTTTCATATGAGCAGTGTCTAAAATGAGTGAGTTCAAATATGTGTCCCTGATCTTTTTTGGTCTGGAGAGAGCAATACTCCGTCGATTCAGCTCAAACAAAGTGCTAGATCTGTTACTTATATCCGTAGGTATATGGTGATCAGGTATGGAAGCCCTCACATCACGTGATCGCATATGGCGGATCAATTTCCGGTTACTTTTTGACACAGCGAGTACAGTGAGCTATGAGTACGGAGCTGAGAAGTCAAGACCCATTCCAGGGAGATAGAGGAAGCCGCTGCAGTGCTGTCGAAAGTGGCAGCCACAGGAACATTGTAGAAGGTAGCGAGAGGAGGGAACATCGAGGGCGGAAGCAAGGCGAAAGAAAGACAAATTCCGTCGCCGTCACTCATGCTGACGAAGGTAGGTACATAACTATGACTGACGAGTTTGTATACTACCCCTTTGTTTGGGTTAACAACACGAGTATTCTCCAGCCGTTGAATGTGGCTCCGGACAGCCTGATAGCGAGCTTCATAAAGCCTGGTCACGAGCCTAGTACCCATCCTAGTTGCGCGGCAGTGAGAATGAGAGCCCCCGCAGTTAAATCTATTCACGCAGCATTGAACTTCTGTTCATATTTGACTCTCGCAAAAGCGGTAGGAAGTCCGCACTGATTTCAGCGGCACTGCGCGCTATATGCGCGTCATGCAGACCACATCGCTCCTGTGGTTGGCTCGCCAGACGTGCGACTCTGAATGAGATTAATGGCAATAAGCATGAGGTTACAAAGAAGCAATGCTTTGCGCCAGCGTTTCAATTGAGCTCGAAACGTGCCCCCAATGATAGAATTGGTTGTTAATATTTAGCTTCGAGTGCAGTTTCACCCATCTGCTATCGTATTATTCTCATATTATACACCCGTATGTGGTGCACTGAACCCCCTTTGCCTAAGTTCTTGCCCTCACTCAGAAATTTGAAGCTATCAACAATCAAAGTTCAACTTGACCTACCGGGATCTACCACTCGGATCTTTGAGTTGCCGGTGCCAGCAATGATCCCAGTGGCCAAGGACATGAAAAGCAGTCCAAGAGGTTCAAAAATGAACTGGTTCTGCTGTTTTGACCTTGATGTGTATTGAGATGGCTCATGCAGTGGTGAAAAGGGACTGTTATACAACCCTCACCCAAACCAGCAAGGGGTTGCAGACAACTCGGTGCTTATGGTGCCGGGTGGTGCGATGACGGGACAGGACCGAACCGCGTGGGCCGTGAGAAGACATCGCGTATTTTCGATCCCAGTTTAGGTTGTGGATCCACAGAGCAACCTAAATTACATCTGAATGGACATCACGACAAAATAAATGGATTTTGAGCTCAAGACCACCGAAGGGCATGACACGGGATACTTTCCTCGTAAACTCTTCTCTAGACCCGAGTATCACGTTGTGTCGCATCGCGTCTGTCTCGGGTGCTGTCAGGACCTCCCCTAAGGTGGTTTGCTTCGGACAAACAGCAATTACGTGCGGGACAAGCAAGTATTCGTTTGTTTCGTTCGTCATTGTCTTAATTGACC
The DNA here is from genome assembly GCA_029378375.1 of Mycena olivaceomarginata. Taxonomy (NCBI): domain Eukaryota; kingdom Fungi; phylum Basidiomycota; class Agaricomycetes; order Agaricales; family Mycenaceae; genus Mycena; species Mycena olivaceomarginata. Next base: position 28,919 of record JARKIC010002145.1, on the reverse strand, counting down.
TGTGCATATCAGAGGGGTGATGTGAGGCAGGGGCCTCATTGGGACGCAGGGAACAAAGAATGAATGTGCGAGTGAGTGTGTAGAAGGCCAAACGCACCACGGGAAGTACTGTAGTGTTTCGACCGAATGTTCAGGTCACGGGTGACGGAAGGTCGTGAACTGAACATTTTGGTATGGGTGACGGTGACTTTTCAATTTCTGTCGCCCAAACAGGCTGAAAAATGCCAAAATTTTCGGTCCGGCATGTGCCGGAATACTATACAGGGTAATTATGCACTGATTGCCGAGAAATGAACACCAAGTTCAGTGAACATTTGAGGTGACGGGTGACATGATGTGAACATTCGGTCGAAACGCTACAGTAAGGCTTAGAGCGTGGGATCTCAGCACCTTAAGTAAGCTTGATGCCATCAGCCATCAATCAATTCCCACGGCTAAATCTGCCGGTTCGCAAAATAAATAAAATTGTATAGGGCCGGGGCAGGTCTAGAGATACTAAGCAACTAAAAAGACTATATTACACCAAGTTTGCAGCCACAATAGAGGCCTTAATCTCTGCAATCATTGAGGGAGGTAAGATGCGATGACTGCGATACGGCTTCTTGATCCAAATCAAGTCACCTCCTGCCAAGCCTTGTGCGTAGGCGGAAATAAAGCGGGCATCCCAGTCGTTCGCTTCAGCAGCATCAGAGTGAGAATGCAGATGGCTAGAGTCAGAACAGTCTCTGTCATTGCAAGAGATCCCAGTGGCCTCATCAGCATGAGAAGAGATAGAATCCCCCTCATCAGGGACCTCTTCTACAGTGGTTCGTTGAGCTTCTGCAGCTTTTAGAGCATTAGCCTGGCGAGATTGCTTGCTTTTAGACTTCCGGCCCATGTTTCCCTAGTCAGAGAGCCCAGAGAAGGTTGCTGGATGTTGCTGGATGGTGGTAGAGGTCAAGAAGGTGCGCAAAACGCGTGTGTGATGGGATCAAATCAGTGGCTGTGTGGCACCGCCACCGGCGAAATTCCGGGCGACTTTTTCTCAAGAACGTTCCCAGGCACCGGGGATGTGTGAAAGAAGTCAAAAATACAAATTTCCTTATTTGGTCAATAACTTCACAACGGTTGCAGATTTTCCGGATTTCAATCATACAGAGTGTTCTACAATACTCTATCTGAGGTTTCTCTAAAAGAAAATTATATAAATATTTGCTCAGGCTGAGATTTTGAGCTCATTGTCGGCTGTGATGGCGCATCATTGATTGCTTACATAAGGGTGCTGAGATCCCACGCTCTGGGAGGAGTCTGACAAAAAAAACACGTCACGTGCCTTCTCCTCCTCCCTCGAGCAGCTCCTTGCCCAAATGTACAAGAAGAAATTGGTTTGATTAACGGTAAATATAGTATACTTTGTCTAATTGAATGGAATGGATGAGGGAGTGAAAGCAGTGGAAAGTTAGCGCCAGTAAAGACAGTGAGTGAGACGTACACCGCCAACTGGCACACACGTTGGCTCCAGGTGGAGCCAAGATATCTACCACATGTCGGTAGAGACTGGGGGCATGACCCCAGGTGGAGCTGGAGGACAGCTGGTCCAGCGGGCTGGCTTACAGTAGCTCTGCCAGCCCCATGTGTTCGGCGGATTTTAAATACTGGTAGCCAGTCGCAAATGAACGCCAAAATCAGATATATTCTGAGCATGTAAATAACTAGTAGCTACTACGCTGCGATCGGCGCTGCCCCCGAGGTCGCTGCATTCAGGGTGTTTGCATCGATGATATCATCGACTTCCTGCTGAAGCTTTTCGACGGCGCTGTCCGCGATGCTGTAGTCCACCTTGACGCCGTGAAGATCTTGATCCTTCTCAAGAATGTGACGAAAGGCCCTGCACGAACACAACAGGTAAGTTTGTGATCAAGGTATCAAAAAAAAAAATAGCTGTGGCACGCACCGCGCAATCATCTTGGCATCGCCGCTCGCTTTGGCGCGGATTCCGGCAAGGGCAGAGTCGAGCTTGTCCCGAAATTTGGGACCGTCTTCTTGGATAGACTTGACGCTACATTGGATGTGGATGGGTGGAATGAAAAGGAAAATCCGGTAATAGACTTACCATCAGTGCAATACGTGCACAGAGCTCGACGGTGACGGTGCATTGGCTACCTTCGACAAAATCTGGGCGAGCTTGAAGATGTTTTGATGATCGCGGCTCGGCGCCGGCTTCTTGTCGGTCTTGTTGAGCCTGAGACTGGCACCCAGCTACAATATATGTGAGGATATCGTCGAGACAGTACATATATGGTAACATTACGCACCGCTTTTTTAAACTTGGCACGTAATTGAGTGAAGGCTTCTTGGACAACAGCGATGACTTTCCCGAAGTCGGCGGCGTTGGTCTCGATACCGGGGGGGAGGTCGAAGCGACGAGCCTTCACAATAGCCTGTCTCCACATCAGATTGATCCTGCCTCGAGCAATCCATGAGAATGACATACAAGTAAAGTGTTTGTTGGAACAGTGCCCTTGTATGAGCTAATTTTGCTTGAGAGGACCCCAATGAAATCAGACCCGTCATTTCCGGACGCCGCATCTCCGGGTTTATTTTCTTTCTCGGCGGCACCTTCTTGCTGCGCACGAATGTTTGGCCTCCCCTCGTCCAGACATTCTCGGCATTTGGATGTCAGCGCCAATCCGTCGGCTCTGAATGTCGCCTTCCAGTTCTCTGGATTGATCTCCTTCCGTGCAGCGCCGGTCTGTTGCAAACTTTTCCCCGATGGTGTCTGGCTCAGTGGTGTGGTGGATCATATTTGAGTGCAATAATTAAAAACATGTTCTGCCTGGGCAAGTTGCTCACTGTCAAATAATACGTTAGATCAGACAAAGGTTACATCAGTATACGCGCCGGCTCCAGCGCGTGCAGTAGCGAGCACTTCCGCCATAACGGTTTTGGCCAAGGTCATGGTCGAGCGATGGGCCGATGACGAGCGGAGGGGCGTCAACGTCACGTCGTGACACGTCCAGGTTGACAACAGCACGTGCTCCTTCTCAAGCTCTTCAGGAGATCGGAATGCTGTTCCTCCTCGCACACAAGAACAGGTGGAGCCAGAGATGGTACATCAGCATTGCCGTCAGGTTTAGAACACTTTGGAGGGGATTGGAATTTGAAAAGGCTACGGACAGACAAGTCACCCCCCGCCGGAGAATGCCGAGACACTGGGTAGGGGGTGGGTGGGGGTCGCAGATGGCTTATTTCACTTTTTGGAAAAAGTTGCGGATCCTCTCAAAAACACTTTTAAAGGGGTCGAAAATTTGATTTTTTTTTTTGCCCAAGTTTGGTGATTTTTTGGCCGATTTATGTCGCAAGCAAGAAGCACATCACCAGATCATGATGATCACAACAACAGGGAGTTGCTAATCATTCCGCCACATCACAGAACTTTCATCTTTGCCGCGCCGACACTTGGGCGGCGCAATGGCAGATCTCGTGGAGGTAAGTGCTTCCCAGGGTATGAAGCATGTGATTCAAAATGCCATTCTGTGGCATGGGGTTCAAAATGCGAATTAAATTGTTCAATAGTGAAGCACAGGGTTCAAAATGGCATTACGAAGCATGTAATTGAAAATGCCATTCTGTGGCATGGGGTTCAAAATGTGAATGGAATTGTTCAATAGTGAAGCACACGGTAGACTCAGGCCCCATTCACACAGCAGCTCAGGCATGCATGGAGCAGTTAACATATTTAAGGTTTGAATGGCATTAGGGGACTTCACGCTAGGACGCATTTTCACGTTTGTGAATATAAATATTCATCTGATGGGAACGATTATTTCTACAAAAGAAAAATATTCCACAAGCACAATTTAATCGTGCTTGTGGAATAAACATATTTTTGTGCGATATACATGCTTCAAGTTGCTTGAGTAAGCTGCCCGTCACCATCTTGATCATCGCCGCTCATGGCGAAGCGGTCGAAGGCTCCCAACTCCGAATCAATTGACGAGCTCGAGGCTCGTTTGGCGGATATGAAGAAAGCTCAATCCGAAAAACGTCCTCGGGGGAGGCCCAAGGGGTCCAAGAACAAGCCTAAGGCTCCAAAGACCGGTACGGAGGGCGACACGACAATCGACACACCCACCGACGCCAACGCCAGGGAGGCGATGCCTTCCAAGGAACCGAAACCGGCCAAGGAGCCTAAATCTCTCAAAGCCAAGCCACAGGCGAAGCCACGAGGACGTCAAGCTTCCAAAGCGAAGGGGATCACCGAAGTTCCGTATGTGCTTCGTCTTCTTGCTTTTCTCACCTCACAACACGCAGCTGGAAACTCGAGCATGAGCTGACAGAGAGCCTCCTCACCGCTATCGAGCTAAACGGCCCCCGTCGCCAAGCCTTCGGCTTCACCAAGGGTGATCTTGACACCGCCGGCAACACCACGTCACAGACGCAAGATGCGCATTGCGAGCGTCTCGCCCTCAAGATTCTCGTTCACGATCCTTCTGGCCGCTGGCAAGACATAGATCCGAAAGACCTGGTCTCCACTGTGCGCAGCCGTATCGCCACGTATATGTTGTCACATTTGTACTGTCACTTCAGTCTAATGCTTCACAGGCTCAAAACCGACTACCACAAGCACAAGAGGTCCCTCGGGGAGACAGGGTTTGGGATAGTGGTGGAGGACCGGGAGGAGGAGCTGTATGGAGACCCGCAAAACGTTTGGGGTGTGTCTTTGTCCGTCCGCTTCCAGTGAACATATTAATTCTTAATCTGCCACAGAGAAAATCCAGGAGGACTTCCCCTGGTTCAAGCGCATGCACGCCCTCCTAGACGGCAGCCCCGTTCACGACACCGATGCCTGCACCAATAGCAGCGACTCACTTGACACGAAACTCTTCGCGAGTGCTCTGGTACGTGTCTGTCACTTGCTCTCCCCAGCGTGGTCGCTCAGCTCAGCCTGCTTATCTCCCTCTAGGACGCTGAGATGTCGCAGGACGACGGGAGCTCGATAATCGTCATCGATGACAACCTCGATGCCAGCTCTGCTGCTGACATTGATGTCGACTCTGACGACGACTCAGGAGCAGCATCAACGGCCAAGAAAGCCACGATGAAGACCGAGAAGATGGGCGCCGCCTCTAAGCCCGCCGTCATCACGACGCCAGTCCCCAAGCCGACCGTTGGCGCTGCTCCGAAGCGCAAACGCGAAACGATGCTTGATACGCTCAAAGACATCGTCGGGCGGGACCATCAGAGCAAGGTGGAGCTGCTCCAGATGTCGCACAAAGCCAAGCGCCAGCGAACCGAGATGGAACTCGAGCACAAGGCTGCGGAGGCGGAAAAAATGCGTGTGCACGAGCTCCAGAAGCTCCAGCTGCAAATTCAGCTGGCGCAGATCAACAACGGGGCAGAGACGTCATCTATGCGCACCCTGAGCTCGTCCGAACGCAGCATGCCCTTTCGCACGGGCGACGCTTCTCCCTATGGGGCTGGGAACTTGTCTGGCTGCGCCACCCCGTACAGCACATCGAATGCCTCTGGTTTTGACAGCGGTGAGAGCTTGTTATCGTCCCATGACTCCGGCAACGACATCGACCTATCGTTCCGCATGTACAACACCACCGACGCTACCTTTCCTCCCCTTCCGAGCACGTATCATTCCACCTAAAATACCCAGAACGAGACTACTTATCAACTCCCCCCTTCCACTTCGTCTGCTACCTAACCTACCTACTGCAAATACATCGGCGTCTCGCTCCACACTCCCTTGTTAATCATCGTACCTTACTTCGATCTAATCCGATATCATCGCTAGCTATTTTATCGTACATACACCATACACCTCACAGTACATACATATATTTCGTACCACTCGCTACTTTCAATCCTCCATACCACTCTCGTTACTATCCTCTGCATCCTGTTGGTCATAGAAATCAAACAACGCCTGCTTGAGCTTCTCCCGTTTTATTTGTGCTTCAAGCAACTCGATATCACGCGCGTCCGCCCTCACAATGCTGTCCATATCCGCATCGTCCTCGTCTGGAGCCCCGTTTGCTTGCCGATCCTCAGCCATGATACGCCTCCCTTCTTGAAAAAATATATCGAGCTCGAAGGCAGCTGCCATGTGCTCATGTTCAATACAAAAATTATGCACGACCATGCATGCAATAATCCACATGGTTGCAAACAGCTGATGGTTCTTGTTGTCGATGCGCAATCGGAGGCCTTTCAAGGATGAAAATCGGCCCTTGAGATAGCCAACCGCGTGCTCTGAACGAATGCGGATTCCTGAGAGGGCGTAATTAAATTCAGGATTGCGGCCCTCATCCTTTTCCGGTCTGAGAACGAATTGAGCAGATGGATGGGATGCACGATGTAAAATAAAATTTACTTCTTGTATGGAGCAACAAGATATTTTTGAATTGGGTACGCCGAATCCGCCCAGCACCATTCATCATTCGGGAGCAGTGTCTCGTGCTCTCGTGGAATGCGCGTCTTCTTCCAAGCAGTTGCGTCATGTTGACTGCCAGGTAGCCCAACACCGTAGTCAACAATTCGCAGGTCAGGTGTATTAATAATCTCGAAGCAAGGTCAGCATGCAGGCAATGGAAACACGAAGGAACATCACACCTGAACATTCAAAGAGTAGTTTGATTTCCGATCGAACCAGCTGTTGCCAAAGTGGGCGGGGCGTGCATACAATGGCACCAGAGTCCCATCTACCATGACCCAGCCGTCCCTCCACTGAGGGCATGATCGATCCTGCTCTTCAACCCATGCTTTCGCAGCCTCCTTTGCCTCAGACCTATCCTCTGGCCACCGGATTGCAGAGCGGCGGAATTGATCTCGGCACAGTGCCAAGGTGACACGGTTGGTGCACTTGGGGACCGTGCCGTAGCCAACACCAAAGAGGAGGGCTGTCAAGCGAATACTCGCACCGTTACCAAAATGACCGAACCGATACAGAGTGATGGCAAGCTGGTGCTGAACAGGCAACTGTTCAGCGGTGTCAGAATTGTTGCTAAAGACGGCGTCGTTCTCGATGCCTTCAAGCAGTTTGTCAAAGGCGGCCGGTGTGATGCGCAAGTAGTCTCGGAATATCTCGGGACGGCTGGCCTTCCATGATCCCAAGAGCAAGGACACAATCTCGGTCGTCTTTTCGATGTCCTGCCGATCGTTGAGGTACCGCTCAGAGTGAAGATCAGCAAGGGCTCCAATGAGCCGTGTGCTGAGGGGTGCACCGTGGATGATTCTGTCGTCAGAATCTGTGTCAGTATCCGATCCCGAGTTGTCGTCAAAGATATCCTTGTCCAAGGAGTCATCAGTGACAGTCTCCAAGAGGCGGAGAGCAGTGATGAGCTCGAGTGCGACATCGGTAGTCCACTGGCGGTCGGTTTGTCGAGGCATCGTGGAGGGGAATAACAGAGCGAAAGACTGTACCAGCTGATATAGGGGCCTGTCAGATGATTACATGGTGTGAGAAGGTGTTATCAGTACATACTTAGGTGCGTGAACAGAGCGAAAGACTGTACCAGGTGATCTAGGGGCCTGTCAGATGATTACATGGTGTGATAAGGTGTTATCATTAGGTGCGTGTGTGGCACATGTAATCAATTAATGAAAATATACGGTGGAAATTCAAACGGGGTGATCACAGATTTATTCCACAAACAATACTTTTATTCATCCCATCATATGAATAAATTTAATCACAAACGGGAAAATATACCCTACCGTGAAGTCCCCTATTTTGAGTCACATGCTTTGTAATGCCATTTTGTACCCTTCCTCACTATTGAATGATTTAATTCAGCCGAGAGCAGGAGGGATAAGGGAGCATATTTAAGGTTTGAATGGCATTTTGAGTCACATGCTTCGTAATGCCGTTTTGTACCCTGTGCTTCACTATTGAACAATTTAATTTGCATTTTGAACCCCATGCCACAGAATGGCATTTTGAATCACATGCTTTGTACTGCCATTTTGAACCCTGTGCCTCACTATTGAATGATTTAATTCAGCTGAGAGCAGGAGGGATAAGGGAGTGGACGATCAAGGTCTATGGAAGGCAAGGCCAGACCTGCATGGGCCGGATACAATGTGCAAGGGCCCGCGACAGCATTCAAATGTCGACTTGTGCTCGAAACCAGCAACACGGACGGGTAACCCGATGTATATGCGTGCGTTACGACAGGGGTGTACACAACGGGGTCAACTCGTGAACACGGACGTAGATGTATTATCAGTCTGCACAGTCGCAGATGTTGCAAAGGGGTCGTCTCGCGCGGACGCGGACATGGCTACGAACACAGATGTGGACGCTTGGTACATTGCATGAAATATTGTGAAATGTGGTCAGGTCAACGCGGAAGGCGACTTGAGCTTAGAATACTAACTTGAAGATAATGAAGATAAGGCCTGTGATGACGAAGCCTCCGACGAAGAGGCCTGTAGCGACGTAGATGACATTCCGGGAAGTGTTGTACCAAGGGATGTCAGGTCAAGGAGTGACACAGAAGCATACAACTCTAGACGGGGCGCATGTGACTGCCATACATCATACAAAGGTGCAAACATTGCGTCGTAACAGCGGAACCGTTGAGCATCAAGTGCGGAGAAATCAGTTCGGAGTTGACATACGAGCGAGATGTCGGCGCGAGCGGCAGAGGAATCGTAGGGGGAGCGAAGAATCACCGATGGAGGGAGTCATCTATATCCCGAAGGTCCCGGCCCGTCGTCGAGAATCTCCTCGCCCACTGCGCGAGGATCCCGAGATCAATCTGCCGCCGGCATGTCGTGAGAGAAATGGGCACCGAAGAAGGAGCGGGCAGGCGAGTCGCGGCTTTCGCACACATTTTGTAGACCATTCATGAGACCTGGATCCTTCTCCTCACTCGAGACATCCTTGCGCTTCAGGCGAAAATTCGCGTCAAGCACGAGAAACAATGCGTACAGGAAGCTGCATATAAATGATGAGCTGTCGTTCGCTTTCGATTAGACTGCATGCACCCTTTATTAAACAGCACTCCCAATCTGATGGGAGGTTCTTGCCAGGCTGAGGGCATGCGGGGCACAGGAGAGCGCTGTCCCGGCATGAGCCCAGTGCATTACCACGTATTTCGGCTAGCACCAGAATCAGCATGACTCGTCATTTTCTGCTCATGCTCTGTACTACATCTACCGCTGAGCCCGGAGTTTGAAAATTTGAGTGGTGCCGATCAACGGCATCACGGTCTCAGGTATTGTTGCATACGATCCATCTCCTTGCGGCTATCTCGTCCCAGGCCCTCGGATTGGTACATTATTGATATAAGGGATGGTGCTGAAAAGAGTGCTCTCCGTTAAGTGGCTGTAAATCTTGCGTGGCGCGATGAGCTTGTCATCTTGATCCCAAATGTTCGCCCTGGTGTGGCAGAGGCCAAATGGGCATGCACAGAAGGAGGTGGCAGAGGCCAAATGGGCTTGCACAGAAGGAGGTGGCAGAGGCCAAATGGGCTTGCACAGGATGGGGTGGCAGAGGCCAAATGGGCATGCACAGAATGGTCGGCAGAGGCCAAATGGGCTTGCACAGAAGGGGGTGGCAGAGGCCAAATGGGCTTGCACAGGATGGGGTGGCAGAAGCCAAATGGGCATGCACAGAATTGTCGGCAGAGCCAAATGGGCTTTCACAGAAGGGGGTGGCAGAGGCCAAATGGGCTTGCACAGGATGGGGTGGCAGAGGCCAAATGGGCATGCACATAGACCAGTGACTGTCTGTCTATGGAGGCGAGCCTGTCGATAGACAGACCAGTCGATCTGGGTTTGAATCACCCATGTAAAAATCTTACCAAAAAAGGCTATTCCAGACCGTGTTTCCGAGTGAGTGACGGCATGGTACAAACAACAACAAAATATGTAAATCTTCATCCAGCAAGCCCGTATTCGAACGGTTTGCTCCCGGATATGTCGGGATATACTCTCTGAAATGCCCCGAACATACTAATCTCTTTAGTTCAACGAGAACCTTCCCCAGCACAAGAGATACACCAATTGCCTTTTTAGGCAAGATTTTTACATAAGGATTTCAGACTCAGATCGACCAGCCTGTGTATCGACAGGCTTGCCTTCATACACAGGATCATGTGTATACCGCTAATAATTCAATTGTATTTGCGTATGTCTCCTCTGAGATGGCAAGAATCCAGGGAGGCCGGGTACGGAACTGGGACGGGGAAGAAGGCTTTTCCGTCGACCCTGGAGCAAATGTGAGAATGCGAGGATTAAGTACTGGGAGTGTAAATTTTTAAAAAAGGTTCGAAAACATGTTTGTGCTATCTTGAAACTCCACACGGAACTTTGAACTTTCCCAACCGCAAACGGGACCCTCTTTATCAAGACTATTAGTATAAGTGAGACTGCATTGGACCCGAAGACTTCCAGCTCGGGCAGTCGCAACTACAGAGAAGGAAAACGGCCGAACTACATAGAACTACACAAACTACAGCAAAATACATAGAAGGCGCCGAACTACAAAACTCTACGTCGAGGGCACCCTCCACTGCAGACTCTATAGCAGCTAGGGCTCTACGTAGAGGACCAAGTTTTGGAGATGGTAGAAATTGGCTTCAAGCGGAGAAATACGCTGCAAAGCGTTGGGGATCAAAGTCCTCCTTGGCGCAGACTCGCTTGTGAGTCGGCCAGTCTTTCGTCTGGCACTGGCTGAAGGAGACATCAAAAGAGGGAAATGGAAGGAAGCGAGTGTGGCGCACACGGAACAGTACCAGACAAGCCGACACCTGCCGCATCGCTTCAGAAGGGCGCGGTCTACAGCCCTGCGGCAGGAATAGCACGCGGGGGTGGCTTCCGGGGTCCGGGGTGGGTTGAACTGAACACCAAACATCTCTGCTTGGGCCTGGATCGTCCTCTGTGAACGACCGCGCATCCTCACGGCCTTGGGCGGCGAAATTATCACTGCGGCAGTCGCCGAAGGAGATGGGGGAGGGATTTGATGCTGTCACGAGCCAGTGAGCACCGTAGACGAGGCGAGGGCCATAAGAGACGCACAAATTCATTCAGAATGCCCAGCAGCGTCGACACGATGTACGCAGTGCGGAGGGTCTTGGTGCAAAAGATAAATGCTCTCAGAATGTCCGGGGAATCCTCAGCGAGTCGGTACTCGTGAGCCACGAACGGATGCTCAAAGTAGAACAGCTCGCCCACCCTGCACGCGCCAGTGAACGCATCACACTGCGAAGATGGTCGATTGCAACGGTAGATGGGAAAGGCGCAGTACTCACCAGGCCCAGGAAGCCGTAAGGACCATCACCGATGAGACCTTCGAGCGTTAATTCCGGACAAGAGAGGCGGCTTTGAAAACGCGGAGTAACACGGGCGCCATGGTCCAGACCGCGCAGGGTGAGCTTCCTCCTCCACTCTGAGTCGGCAGCCTGCCAGACCCGCGGCAAAGGACCTTGAAGGGTCATGCTGGCAAGGAGACAGCTCTCTTGCTGCTCCAGCAAGGTGCTGGCGGCCGCAATGGTCTGGTTGAGGGAGGCCGGATCCATGGTGCTGCACACCCAAACGACGTCTTCGCGCCTGCTTAATTCCGGCAAGGAGAAGCTGAACGTGCCGTATTTGCGGGCGAGGATGGCTTCGAAGGGTTCGTTCCAGCGCGCTCTTTGGAACGCATCGACGGGATGGGGAGGCCGGGCAAGCCGACTGTGTTCTGACCGATCTGCATTGTCGAAGATTTTGAGGATTTGGTCCATTTGGACTGGCACTCCCGACATGGCTCAGCGGTTGCTCAGCGGCGCCGTCACGGCTGTGTGTGTCTTATTGTCACGTCACGACGGTCACATCGCCGATTGATCATCACGTGCCGACTCCTGCAGCAAGTTCCCACGCCATCAAGCAAAATTTTCGACCGCTCAAGGTCAAGAATACAGCTGAGTAGCTCAACAATGACAGACCCTGGGGCACCAGACACCCCTAGAACAACGAGATATGAGGCTTCACCGCCAGCTTCGCATTGAGGGCCTGGCAGATATTCACACACGTCTGCAGCCACCCGTTGGGGGCACCAACATTTTTATCGGGGTGGTAAACCTGGACACAATGTTCAATCAAATTCTGGTATTATTAACGTTCGACTTGCATTCATCAGGTCCCGAAGTAATTTGAGGTTTGCAGGACGATTCTGTATCTCAGCCCATAAAATTCGACGCCTGGGATTCGGATGAGGGAAGCTTTCTATCACCGTCTGCACCAGGCTACGTGGGCCAATAATCCACCTGCATCTTGTAGCCGCGATGGGGTCGGAAGAGGTCGTGGGCGAGGGCGAGGACGTGGCGGCGGTGGGGGTGTCCTGTTACGTGTCCGGGATGGGCCTGGAGTGGGTGTAGGAGGTCTCTCGTACGGACGCTCAGGGTGTGGACGAGATTTCGGGTATGGGAACTTTGTCCTACCCTCCGTCCGAAAACCCTTCCGCTCACTAGGGCCTGGATTTAATTGGATCAGAACTGAACGACAGCATTATGGAAAGAAAACGCACTAGGCGTAAACTCGAGGACGGAGCTCGACCCATCAGAATCAGACACTTCAATCGAGCCTTCGGAACTCGATGTACTTCTACAAAATGAACAAAAGAAGTCGTATTAGAATACCGAGACTACATTGCAACGAATTAAAAAGTGGAAGCCGACCCAGATTGCGCTTAAGCGTCCGCCCCAGACTGTGAGCCCTTTCCCGCTGCAGATTGAGGTTTGGACTTGCTCCGAGTGCCATACCCGCTGCCGCCGCCCGCACTGGCCTTTTAGAGGGTGAATATCTTCGCCCCATATCAGAGTTCAATAGGCTTACTGGTGCTTTGTTTTTGCCGTGGTCTGCGCCTTTGAAGGATTGTGGTTTGTGCGGCGGAGGGTTGGAATCAGAAGGGAGCTCGGACGAACGGCTCTTGCCCTCCGCCTAGCACGAATAAGATCAGTACCGAGGTTAATTGAACAAGATGAGATACCATACCTTCATGAACGTCTCCATCCGAATTGCGAGTGTCTCACAGAAGCCCTGGATGAGGGCAAGCATGGGAAGATATGCGTGGCCATCAACTGGCATCGTGTCGACAACATATTTAACCACATGCTCAAAGACACCATCAATACCGCAGGGACCCATCTGCAAGCTCGACACCTTAATGTCCGATATGACCGTGCTGCTGCCAAAGTCGTTGATGATGGCATTAGCAACTTGAGCAACGTCGGCGTGCTCCATGTCAAGGTCAAGCAGCTCAAACCGCTGATCCGACTCGTCGCGGTTCTGTCCTCGGCTCAATACAAATCAACAGAGAATAATGCATGTGTGTACCGCAAATTTTTTTTCGATTCATCATCATCGCAGCATCCAGCTGTGCGACACCATGCGGATCGTAGTACTCACGTAACCAGAACCCGCGGAATGCAAGGACGTGTTGATATAGTTTTACAGAAGCGCTCTCGACCACACCAAAGACATGCTCAAACTGGTGCTCGGGCAAGGGAGGCTGCGAGTTGCACGCAGCGGTGAACAGCGAGTCAAAGAACTGGATCACCACACCGTAACCGTGAGGGCCAAATCGTACAAACTGTGCCGCTCGAATATGGTAGTCGTCATGGACGTCGGGATCACCAAAGTCGAGATTTTTGTGGAGGGCAGGGAGAAAGCGGCCGGCGGCTACAGCAACAACATGCCATACAGTCCACGATGGATCTTGGGGACCACGAAGCAAGAGCGCCTCCAGCTCAGATAGCGACACGAGGATGTCGGTCATGAGCGGCTCTTGCTTCTGCGGCCACTGCAACAGGTACATCAATTAAATGGTGTAAGCTCATCAAAGCAAATACCACGCACCCAGTTCGGTGCGTTGCGAGGCGTAATATTCGCCGTGAGCCTCACAAGGTGTGTGATTGTGCAAACAGTATTTTGGTGCGTGGTAGACTCGTTATGCGAAGAAAACTAGGCGTGCAATCAGTTAGTATGCTGAATTTCATTGTTGGGTACGCACGTTCGGGACGGAAGGCATCTATAAACATCACACTAGCTCAGAAAGTCGCTATCGAGGTGAAAAGGGTCACATACCGATCTGCTTTCGTGCTCAGACACATCCGACATGGTAACATCACCGTCACCGTCATCGCTCTCCTCGTCGGCATCATCGTCCTCATCCTGCCGTGGGCCAGGGATAATGAGCGGCAGGTTCGGGGACCAATGAGAAAGCGAAAAGAAGACGATTTTTTTGAATTGTTTTGCCTGTCGGTGTCGTTTTTCGCAAGACCTGAACTACAGCATCAGCACACTATAAGAATCAGAGAAAGAACAACACACCATTCGAGATCCTGGACGGTGAACTGGCCGGCAATCTTGTTCACCTTCCAGACTCCAGGTGTTCCTTTGCCAAGAGAATACTTCGAGAGGAGTGCTGCACCGTACATAGACACCTTCCCCTGGGTATAACAACCGAGGTACGAGGTTACAAGTTATAGCGTCTGTTTATAAGAGACTATCCCCTGGGCTAGGAAAGGGACATCACCGAACGCGGTTGAGAGAATGGGGAGGAGGTGGTCAGGTACCGCGTCGGCGGGAATTTTGACGGGTTGAATGTGGCCAGAGGCGTAGAGCACACGCATCCTTTCAAAGTTTTAACCCACATTCAGAATCAATATGAATACTGACTTGTTTTCGTTTGGTTCCTTGTATCCCGAGCCATGTGCAGCCTTCGTGTCCTCAATGAGAACTGCCGTGAGGGAGATGAACTTTGGCGTGGCCGGCATACTGATGTTAAGACGTTTGGGGGCTGGTGCGTCGGATCTGAATGCACCGCTGCTGGCACGCTTGCCTCTCTTTTCCGGAAACTTACTGAAAAAGGACTGTTGAGTCTGAAAGTTGTGAGTATTGATACCATTCCGAGTTCAACGAGATAATACCTTCGCAGCGGGATCGAAGTTAAGGTTCCCATATCGAGCCTCAGCTTGACGTGCTTCCCGGGTTGAGTCAACCTACGGATGACATCAAAAAAGTCTACCTAAGCGGAACTAAAATCAAGCTTACTTGACATGGTCCACGTGCATAAATGTGAGAAATTAGGACGCGAGAAAGAACAAGACAGTTACATCTCGCACAATCAATTGGCAGTCCACATAGGTTTTTCCTTTGCAAGCTATCCATAGGGCGGGAAGTACCCAGCGTCCATCTGACAGCTCTGCAACTTCGTGTACATAAAAACAGGTATATCCCACAAGAATGGAAGGCGTGAGCTCGTCAAGTGGTATATTGTGCCATTTCCCGTCCTTGACCTGCCAAAATTCGGAGATTGGCCCACCTGCTACATCTTCGGGGTACTTCTGGATACGTGGAGCAACCTCTGGGTTTGCGAAATCCTGTGCAGGATGTCAGCTCGCCGACACGGGAGGTATTTAAAGATCACCTTCGCGATCAAGTCTCGAATGTCGTTCACGTAAAATAAGTTGCCCACATCGGACTTGTGTGGCTCGCTTCTCACACCCGTCATCTTGTGCTTTTGCATCGCTCGGAATGCATTGAAGGAGGGGACATCCTTGGCCCCGCACGCATCCATGATCCACAAGATCATTTTCAATTGACTCACAGACAGTCGAAGACGTGGCAAGTTGTCCAATATATCCAGATAGCACGTCTGCCAGTGAGCACAGTTTGGTGAGCCAGACTCGTCCATGCACTGAGGGAATGGTTACACACGGTTTTATTACCATAAGGTGCGTAGTCGTGAGTGACCGGAACCCCAGTGAATTATTGATTAATTTCATCTTTGTGTTCCCCGTTTGCGTGCAGAATGTCTGGGGAGATAACAATTCAGTATTCTCAAAATCATTGCAAGTGAAGTCTGTTTACCATTTTCTCGTATTTCTTCCGCGAACTGGGGCACTGTTTCATCATCGGCACCTTTGAATTCCGCCTCCAGATGCTGGAGCTCCAGTATTTCGATCTCGCGACGAAGAGCCTCAGCGTTACGAGCCATGAGAACAAGACGACTTCATGGCTCGTAACGCTGAGGCTCTTCGTCGCGAGATCGAAATACTGGAGCTCCAGCATCTGGAGGCGGAATTCAAAGGTGCCGATGATGAAACAGTGCCCCAGTTCGCGGAAGAAATACGAGACAATGGTAAACAGACTTCACTTGCAATGATTTTGAGAATACTGAATTGTTTATCTCCCCAGACATTCTGCACGCAAACGGGGAACACAAAGATGAAATTAATCAATAATTCACTGGGGTTCCGGTCACTCACGACTACGCACCTTATGGTAATAAAACCGTGTGTAACCATTCCCTCAGTGCATGGACGAGTCTGGCTCACCAAACTGTGCTCACTGGCAGACGTGCTATCTGGATATATTGGACAACTTGCCACGTCTTCGACTGTCTGTGAGTCAATTGAAAATGATCTTGTGGATCATGGATGCGTGCGGGGCCAAGGATGTCCCCTCCTTCAATGCATTCCGAGCGATGCAAAAGCACAAGATGACGGGTGTGAGAAGCGAGCCACACAAGTCCGATGTGGGCAACTTATTTTACGTGAACGACATTCGAGACTTGATCGCGAAGGTGATCTTTAAATACCTCCCGTGTCGGCGAGCTGACATCCTGCACAGGATTTCGCAAACCCAGAGGTTGCTCCACGTATCCAGAAGTACCCCGAAGATGTAGCAGGTGGGCCAATCTCCGAATTTTGGCAGGTCAAGGACGGGAAATGGCACAATATACCACTTGACGAGCTCACGCCTTCCATTCTTGTGGGATATACCTGTTTTTATGTACACGAAGTTGCAGAGCTGTCAGATGGACGCTGGGTACTTCCCGCCCTATGGATAGCTTGCAAAGGAAAAACCTATGTGGACTGCCAATTGATTGTGCGAGATGTAACTGTCTTGTTCTTTCTCGCGTCCTAATTTCTCACATTTATGCACGTGGACCATGTCAAGTAAGCTTGATTTTAGTTCCGCTTAGGTAGACTTTTTTGATGTCATCCGTAGGTTGACTCAACCCGGGAAGCACGTCAAGCTGAGGCTCGATATGGGAACCTTAACTTCGATCCCGCTGCGAAGGTATTATCTCGTTGAACTCGGAATGGTATCAATACTCACAACTTTCAGACTCAACAGTCCTTTTTCAGTAAGTTTCCGGAAAAGAGAGGCAAGCGTGCCAGCAGCGGTGCATTCAGATCCGACGCACCAGCCCCCAAACGTCTTAACATCAGTATGCCGGCCACGCCAAAGTTCATCTCCCTCACGGCAGTTCTCATTGAGGACACGAAGGCTGCACATGGCTCGGGATACAAGGAACCAAACGAAAACAAGTCAGTATTCATATTGATTCTGAATGTGGGTTAAAACTTTGAAAGGATGCGTGTGCTCTACGCCTCTGGCCACATTCAACCCGTCAAAATTCCCGCCGACGCGGTACCTGACCACCTCCTCCCCATTCTCTCAACCGCGTTCGGTGATGTCCCTTTCCTAGCCCAGGGGATAGTCTCTTATAAACAGACGCTATAACTTGTAACCTCGTACCTCGGTTGTTATACCCAGGGGAAGGTGTCTATGTACGGTGCAGCACTCCTCTCGAAGTATTCTCTTGGCAAAGGAACACCTGGAGTCTGGAAGGTGAACAAGATTGCCGGCCAGTTCACCGTCCAGGATCTCGAATGGTGTGTTGTTCTTTCTCTGATTCTTATAGTGTGCTGATGCTGTAGTTCAGGTCTTGCGAAAAACGACACCGACAGGCAAAACAATTCAAAAAAATCGTCTTCTTTTCGCTTTCTCATTGGTCCCCGAACCTGCCGCTCATTATCCCTGGCCCACGGCAGGATGAGGACGATGATGCCGACGAGGAGAGCGATGACGGTGACGGTGATGTTACCATGTCGGATGTGTCTGAGCACGAAAGCAGATCGGTATGTGACCCTTTTCACCTCGATAGCGACTTTCTGAGCTAGTGTGATGTTTATAGATGCCTTCCGTCCCGAACGTGCGTACCCAACAATGAAATTCAGCATACTAACTGATTGCACGCCTAGTTTTCTTCGCATAACGAGTCTACCACGCACCAAAATACTGTTTGCACAATCACACACCTTGTGAGGCTCACGGCGAATATTACGCCTCGCAACGCACCGAACTGGGTGCGTGGTATTTGCTTTGATGAGCTTACACCATTTAATTGATGTACCTGTTGCAGTGGCCGCAGAAGCAAGAGCCGCTCATGACCGACATCCTCGTGTCGCTATCTGAGCTGGAGGCGCTCTTGCTTCGTGGTCCCCAAGATCCATCGTGGACTGTATGGCATGTTGTTGCTGTAGCCGCCGGCCGCTTTCTCCCTGCCCTCCACAAAAATCTCGACTTTGGTGATCCCGACGTCCATGACGACTACCATATTCGAGCGGCACAGTTTGTACGATTTGGCCCTCACGGTTACGGTGTGGTGATCCAGTTCTTTGACTCGCTGTTCACCGCTGCGTGCAACTCGCAGCCTCCCTTGCCCGAGCACCAGTTTGAGCATGTCTTTGGTGTGGTCGAGAGCGCTTCTGTAAAACTATATTGCACTGGTGCTGGGTGTGACCATACTGCTGGCACTTGTAGCGTGATACTGGCGGTTCTTCGTAGCGGTGGGGGTAGCAGATTGTCAATTCGATCACGAGACCTTGGGAGATGCTGAGGTCGATTGAGGGGGACATCGCTGATGGTGACAAGCAGAGACAACACCTCGTCTTCGGGTCGTGGACCGCTTTGGGGTTTACCAGCGGATTTCGGTGATGACGGAGGGGTCAGAGAAGGCGGAGCTGTTGCGGGTGTAGAGGTCCTGCACAGCGGTAGGGGAGGAGGGGTTGAAGGTGGTGGAATGCTGTTAACGACGATCTGGCACCTGGGGACGACGTGGCTGCTGTTCTTCGCGAGTCGCGGCACCCAGTGCGCGGCAGACTGCTTCAGAAACGACACTGCTTTGTCGGAGTCTACCGCGACGAGGAGGCGATGACGCGGGAGAACCTTCACTCCCCGGAGTACGACTCCCTTTAGCCTTTCGACACCCGTGACAGTGATAGCTGATTCTACTCTAGACTTGATCTCAGCGAGCACAGGAGAGGGTATGTTGCTGGCATTGTCTAGCCATTTTGAAAAGCATGACCTGATGCAATAGAGGTGCCTTCAAATGGCTGGCATTTTGAAAGGCGTGACCTGAGGTGCATTCAAATGGCAGGCATTTTGAAAAGCGTGACCTGATGCAATAGAGCTGCATTCAAATGGCTGGCATTTTGAAAAGCATGACCTGACACAATAAAGCTGCATTCAAATGGTGGCCATTTTGAAAAGCATGACCTGGCGCAATAGGCACTGACTTTCTTAGAGGTTTCATTAGATATGTTTAATCGGGTTTAAAATATTGTTTATTCAAGTCTAATGGGAGGGAGCATTCCTATATTTTTCCGAGAAAGCTTTCTCCCGTTCAAGATTGATCCCGATTCTCCACTGGTCACCGGACAGACTTGTTTTAGGAGTGAAGCGCGTAACACAACCACTCGCTTTCATGATGCTCTCGGCCTCTAGCATTAATTTTTCTTGGGCTATCCGCTTTGGTCCTTTGATTACTCCGCCCTTAGGTTCAATTTATAAGGACTCATTTGATTCTCCTGATTCACCCCCATAACATTCATTTTCGTCCCCTCTCCCATCACCTCGAAACAGAGGCATTGCTCTTCGTTTCTGACGATCTTGAGAGGCAAAGTTGTCCTGTGTATCATTGCATTTATATCTAACGTTGAAATTCTTCATGAGTCGCTGAGCCTCCTCAATGAATTTATGCTCAGTGAATGTCTCGTGCCAGTTGTCTATCTTATTTTTCAAACCGGACCCCTTTCTCCAAGGTTTGAAGAGAGTGAGCATGGTACAATAGTAGAACTCTCGATCGCCTTGGTCCATGCGAGGCAAGGGGCCGCCGACAACATTTGGAATCATGGTTTCAAGATCACGTCGGTCACACCCAGGCTAGCCTCGTGGAAAAAGGAGAAGACATTAACATACCAGATGTGTTACACTGACACCGGACGATGAAGATTTGATTGTACCGGATGTGGAGGAGGAAACAAGTTGGAGAGTAAGTTGGAGATAGATCAGACGCTGTGTCAACCCACGCCGTTCACAAAGATCATCCGTTGTATGACACACACTATGTTGGAGCTCTGCTATTTGTTTCTTCGTTCTCTTCTTCCGAGTGGTTTGGAAATAGTCAAAGAGTGAGGTATTCTCGAATATCGGAGGTCGAAAAACATAATCATCGATGTTGGTAGCTCCGACCAAATTTTCCTTGCTTCTCATTACTGTGACACGGTCGGTTTCATCCCCGTTTTCTCGATCGCACTCTTCATCCTCTTCCACAAGTTCACCTGGTTCTCCGGCAGTTGACTCATGGGATGGCCAACTCCTCTTCACCTCTTCAACGTATGATTTCCACCAGAACACTTTGAAGTTGTAATTGGTGTAATGATCCGGGTTGCCAAGTAGGTACAAAGACGCCATCGGACTTCCTATCTGGAGTTTTGAGGTTAACGAGTTGACCATCTCATTGTATGTCAAGAGTTCAGGGTCACTGCAGACCGTTCTCTTCAGACTATAATATATAAAGATGTAGAGTATACATACCTGCAGACCATTCTCTTCAGACTGAAGAAACTCCTGCAGGGTCAATCTATTCTATACAGATGTCTGGCCTATGTTAATGCCCTAACTCCCGACTTATCCGGTCCCCAAACCCTCTGGCCTTACAGCGGGACTGGATTCGAGGTCTATACTGCAACACTCCCCCTGACCTCGCTATCCAGTTCCGCTGCTCAAACCAATCATTTGACACCGCATCGTAGTATCACGCGGGAGGATTTTTGTGAGGAGGTCAGCTGGATTCCCACCAGATTGACAATAGTGGATTGTGATGTCTTTGTTGTCGATCAGGTCGCGGAGGTAATGATATTTTAATGCAATATGCTTCGCTTTATCGTCCATGGCTGGATTTTCTGCAACGGATATCGCAGCCTGATTGTTGCAATGCATGGGGGATGGATGATCTAGGGGTTTCCCCATCAGCTTGCCAAGCTGGTTTCGGATGAACATCAGGCCTCTTCCGGTGTGACTGCCTGCAATGTACTCTGCCTCTATGGTGGATTGAGCAGTAACACTTTGCAGGTGACTGATCCAGGATACAGCCCCGCCAGCCAGAAGAACCAGTGTGCCCGATGTAGATCGCATCTTGTCCTTATCCCCGGCCCAGTCTGCATCGGTGTAACAAACCAGCATTTTGGAAATTGGCGTCCCCAGCCGACCGGGTCCACGATATGTAATTCCCAGATCCAGCGTCCCTTTGATGTATCGGAGCACATGCATCAATGCATTCCAGTGTTCGATCCCTGGGTTGGAACTGAAGCGACTGGCAACTCCGACTGCAAATGCCAAGTATGGCAGAGTACTGAATTATTTCATTCAAATCGACAGGGGGTGTGACGCGTGACCGGATTTATCTATTCGACATTTCGACAGCGGCCGATTTTTTTTGCGTGACACCCTCCAAAATTTCGACAAACTTCCGGAAATTTTGCTCTCCTAGGGGGGGGGGGGGGGGGGGGGGGGGTGGGGGGGATAATTGTGACGGCTTGGAGGTTCGACAAAAGCCTTTGTGACGCGTGACATCCACCGATATTCGACATCGACAGAGGGGTCCGTGATGCGTGACTGTCGATTTGAATGAAATAATTCAGTACCCAGCATGCCATACATCAAACATCCCAACAGCCCATCAAACATCCCAACAGCCCCAGGTAATCTTTACCCACCATGATATGTCGCTCCTCTGCGTTCTTGCTCAGTTTTGCTCCCACAGCGAACGGGGTGGAAACAGCCTTGCAATCCGCCATTCCAAATTGTTCAAGCACGCCCTAGAAATACTTCTTCTGGGAAATTCGCACTGTCTGGGCTTTAAGGTCCTGAGAAATTTCGAGGCGCAGACAATACCGGGTTACACCAAGATCCTTCATCATCAGGCGCTCCGATAACTTGGATTTCACCACGTTCCAAGTAGCCTCATTGTTGGTTGCCCCTTGTAAATCATCAACATATAATGTGAAGACAACAATGATATCTCTCTCCTTTAAACCCTATTTGTTCAGGAGATTGTGCTGCGTCCTCGAACCCATCGCACAGGCCATTAAATGTCTCGAGGGACTTCACGTCACCGTCGGTGATGTGTGGAAGTTCAATGTCGCGATAACTGCTGTCCTACATGACCTGTTTGAACAGAACTCCCTCAGTATCCCCGATGAGGTCCAGGAACAGATTCGGTTTATCGTAAATGAACGCTACAAGCAGATGATTGAAGGCCCTAGCGGCCCTTTGTACTTATCCGGGTATTACCTTGATCCTGGTGCGGCCTTTTCCCCTCTTTTCTTTCTTTCACATTACTGATTTACCTCCAGAACACGTTAGGAGCCCAATACTCTTCAAAGGGTCGCCGAACCAGCTAAATTCAGACCCTCCTGCCCCCTTTGGCCCCGCACCGCCGCCCCCCAAACTTTGGGGGTTACCTTGACCCACGGTGGGGCCCAACACCACCAAACAATGTGCCAAGATTCTGCATCAAAACAGTATTTTGGCCACTGTGCAATCATTTCAAGCCGGATTTTGACGGGGTCGTGCTGGGAGGATAGCCAGCGAAATTCTGGTTCAGACTGTCTCTTCAGATTTATTTTGACGGCCTGGTCCTTTTGAAAAGGTGCTCAGGGCTCTCCATGCCAATCCAAACAAATGCAGGCTGTCACCAAACAGTTAACCCATACTAGTCACCCAGGCACATCTCAAATCGTCCAATGGATACAAATGAATTATTCTACACACTCAATCTGTACATCCGAGGCATACAAAGACTATAAATATTTCCTTTCAAGCCACGATTTATAAACCGTTGGCGCGAAGGCACCCTGATCAACGCTCGGCGCACGCGATCTTTGGGTTCGCGAGCGCGGCGTCGGCCTTACATTTAGGCCCTGTAATATAATCTTGGGTAAAGTTGCATGAAAGTTTAATATCCATAACTCCTACTAAAGCAGAAATTCCAACCTTGCAGCATTTGGATTTTCATGATAACGAATTAGATTATTATCAAGTGTATCTATTGATACTACAGGTCAATTTTTTTTGTCCTGAGAGTCTATTATATTTTTATGATAAGCTGGATTGCAGCAAAGGAAAACAGATAAAACACCTTTTTAGGTATAGCGCTTTCTAAATTTATATAGTGACAAGTCTTCGCGGCCTGCCATCCACTTTTTAAACATGGATGAAGTGAAATAATAAACGGTTCCCCGAAGGTTTCAGGTATTAAATCAACTTGCAGGGTGTGCCCTGGTCGAGCATTCTCTACCAGAGAATCCCACGAGATTTATGAGTTTATCTGAAGGAGAAGTGATGGAAGCTGATTGTGTGGGAGCGGCAGATTGCGGCATGCATCCGAATAGGGCACCCAAGCCGCATGTGGCTCGTCGGGTCGCTTGGCACCGAGTATGCTCCTCTTTATAAAATTAAGCATGTTTGAAAGCCTTGGCTTCAGCTAATCTGTGGAGCTCTTTTATAACGAATCTGAAGTGATTCAGCATAAGTTGACCAATGGTCAGTGAAGAATAAATAAGTAATCCTGTAATTAGGGCAGGTCTCGGCCAGTAGTTCCAATGAGTAGCGAGGACAGCTTTATTGCGGAGATTGAAAAGGCTTCGGACAGTCTCGAGCAACCAACTACCAAGGGTTACATGTTCTTCTCGACAATCCCGAAGACGACACGATTCCAGTAGGATACACAAAAAATGTTGTATATCCAGAAGTGTTACAATAGTTCCCGTGAATTTTTCACGGGTAGCAACTAGTCTCTACTATATAATATAGTCCTCTTTGGACAAAATAAACCGATTTTCACATCATTGTTTACCAATCTCGTGTGTAATTCCTCCTTCTCTTAACAATGATCACGATGAATCATCGTGATTCCTCCTTCTCTTGACCATGATCACGATGATTCATCGTGATCAAAGCCACAAATAGGTGATTTGCCTTCCGCCAAACCAAACTGCTCAGACTCGGAATTATTTATGGTCACCGATAAAAGGAAGCCTGTCTCTTTTCAAAACAGGATTTGGCAGCGCAAAACTCGAATTTCACCGCGTGAAAATGGAAATGCATTGTGCGAAAATGGAAATGTACACGCTTTTCTGAGCGTGTGAAAACGGCTGTATCTGGCGGGAGAATTGAGCGAAACTGTACAGTAGTGGGATCCGTTGTGTGCCTCGCCTCCCTAAGAGCGCGTGGGACTATTTCCATTACACTCGTTACCAGTCTACCCGGCAAATCCTAGTGCAAGCACTATGCCATAGGCAGACTGGTACAAATCAGGACAAATAAAAGGGCTGCGCCTGGAGTTTGAAATTTTACGAGGGGTGTCATCAAGTTACTTCCAGTGATCTCGGTCCGAAAAATAAGTTTCCCGATCACAATTGGCTTTCGTTTGTGGCTCACCCAGGCAGAGAGATAAAATTCTGAGGAGAGGAGATCGTGCGGCCACGCCAACTTTGAGCAAAAAAAATATATTGAGATTGGGACCAGGAACACTGGTGATCAAAGAATTTCAAACTCCGGGCTCAGCCCTTTGCACAGCCCAAGTTGTACCAGTCTGCCTACGCCATGAACGGCGCCGGGCCGCATTGGACGGCAGTAGTACGGAATGATTGGGCTGGTTGTTGAGCACAAAAGCTTCAGACAGACAGACAGGCTTAATTTTTTAAAGAGGGAGATGTTCTTTTTGGGTGTAAAACAACCCCAGAAGACGTTAAATGAGCTCCAAATGTCTATCAGAACCACGGTTGAAGAGATATGAGGTGTTTTTTGCCCATTACTATAAAAGTAGCGTGACCCACCATATATAGTAATTGGGGGGGGTGTTGCAGTTAAGGGTTAGTCCTTAATAAGCCAAGCCCTTAATATTAAGGCTTAGGATGGGCAAGAAAACTACTTAAGCCTTTGTTAAGCCTTAGGAAGCTGGGGTTCCAAGAGGTTATCTTTGGTCAGGGGCTCACGTCGAGTGGACGGGTCTTAAATATGTTTGATGTGAACTGTGGGATCAGGGAATTGTATGAACAGGAGGAATCCACCTTGATATTAATGGTTTGGTAGACCATGGTGGCGGGCTGGAAGGCATCTTACGACCGTGAGAAATTCATGTTAGGCATTAAATACCGGGATAGTAAGCAGGTTTATATGTTGAGACAGCATTTAATTAATCACACTTCACGCTGTAAGATAAAATCAGCATCAGGGTGTGTGAATTTGAGGTGCACACAAAAGTTGTAAAAAAAGCGACATGCCGCTTTTTTGCGCAACCTAAAAGCGGCATGCCGCTTGGGCTCAAGCTCTCTATTGTCATGCCTTTCAAGATGTAAGGGAATGCGATAGGGTCATGCCTTTCAAAATGGAAAGGAATTTGATCAGGTCACACATTTCAAAATGTAAAGCAATGCAATATCGTCATGCCTTTCAAAATGTAAGGGAATGCAATAGAGTCATGCCTTTCAAAATGTAAAGGAATGCAATGAGGTCATGCGTTTCAAAATGTAAAGTAATGCAATATTGTCATGCCTTTCAAAATGTAAAGTAATGCAATATTGTCATGCCTTTCAAAATTTAAGGGAATGCAATAGGGTCACGCCTTTCAAATGGAAAGGAATTCAATCAGGTTACGCATTACAAAATGTAAAGCACTGATTGGCCGCTGGAGAGGTCAATATTGCCTCCAAGCAGGATCTGAATAGCTCAAATGACCAATTGTTCTGAAGGACCCAAATTGGCCACTCCCTACCAAATGTTGTCAGATGGAGCCAAAAATGGGCTTAAAGGGTGTAAAATGTGTTTTCACGCCGTGCTACGCGCGGCTGATGGCCAGAACTTCACTCCAAAGAGTTGCCAAAAAGTGCCCAAATTTGGGTTTCTCCAGCCAGAATTATGCTTGGCCGCTGCACAGCCACTGTACGAAAGTAGCGGTGACTAAGCGAGGAGCACCATAGTTGGGCGGAGACCGCTGGCAAAACGACAGGAAACATGTCTTGGCGTGCCCTGGGCGTAAATGCGGACCCAAACAAGCCTCCAGAACCATTTCATTGGGCACTATCTATTTGGCACTATTTATGCAAAACGTGAGTTTCAAATAGTCTCTCGCAGCCAGAAACTTCAATTTTTACTGAACTCGTACCTCGTTATATTGAAGTCTGTTATCAAGCAGCGGGGTCCGATCAGAGTAAAAGCTTATTACATAATCTGTACAGCCACATGAACACTTTTCGATGTTTTGTGCCTACAGACTCAATATTAAGACTAGATTTTATGGCAATACACTCATGGAAGTGCTCCAAACCTCCCTATCTGCTTGAAATTTTTGATACACTGCGGAACGGGGTGGTAGAAATCCTCAAATATATCATGTGACTGCGCGCTCTGAAGTGCTGAACCCTGAATAGTGCTCTAAAATGCTGAATAAATTTCAGAAGGCATGGAATGGTAAGGAAGCTCTTTTAGTGGTTGAAACAAGCAGAAAATTCTTGCAGTGGTGCCGTGGTTGGAGGTTCAAAAGTGTTGTGGCTGTGCACATTATGTAACAAGTGCTTACCCTGATCGGGACCCCGCGCTTAACAACAGACTAAGTTTCAAATGGCAAAACGTTATAATGGATCCGAGGGAAATCTGAACCGAAGGAAATGTTCACAGTGACTACTGTAGGGCTTTCCGGTTCTAAACAGGACGCTTCGGAAAATGGAGCCGGGACTCAGTCGATACCCGTTTAACGTCGCGCCAGGTTTGGCGCCGTGATGCCCACACCGGATTATCGAGTCGAAATCCGTCTTGAAGTCGCGGCTCGGTCAACCGGACGACATGTCTTCGACACATTATTCCGAATTGTCTCAACCGGGCTTGATGGAGGACAAACAAGTAAACAAGCACCGGTGGTAAAGTCCGTTCCCTCATCAACTTAGCTCCCCAGCAACTTCGTCCCATGGTGCTGAAAAAGCCTGAAAATATTTGGGCATAGAGAAAACATCCATTCCTCCCTCCTGAAGGTATATCCGAGGTTCACGAGCTGGGGCAAGGGTCTCAAAACATGATTATGTAATAAGGTTCTACCCCGATCGGAGACCTGACCTTAAAAACGGGACTAGACCTTGTGTGACTCGAGGAAATTCGTGTTGTATACTAGCCCTGCTGGGCCCGCGTCGACCTTTTCTGCATGTATACTATAGGCCCTTCCATACGACGTTTCGAGCCACTACAAGCGGTCGCTGGCGCTTTGCGCCAGCTCCCACTTCGAAGTTTAATTTGATGTGCCAAAGATTTGGGCGTGATGAACCAAAAGAGGGCGTGAGAAGGCTTCAGACACGGATAATTTTATAAAGAGAGAGATGATGAGAAGGGGGTCTGATACGGGGCCGGAAATCAGGATTTGACCTGTTACCTAGAACTCGGACATCAGGCATCATTGAAAAAATTGCCCTAGCTCGACCAATACTGGGCCGTTTTGGACAAAGTAAAGACTCACTCGGCTTCATTTCGAGGCTTACTGACGACCTATTATATCAGAATTGCATTCAGAAGGCTCGGGACAAAGTTATATGCGTTTCGGCCTTAGGTGTCCGAGTTCTACAGTATAGGTACACTATGTCCTTGGCACCTGTAGCGTACGAGGTACGAGCATTTAGTTGTAGTGTCTGTTTATAAGAGACTACCTGTAGCGGACGCAAGGGCATATTATGCGAAGAACGGTTGACCTTGTTCTCCTGCCGAACGATAGCATAGCTACTCTCGGGAGGTCAAGAAGCAATCTTGTCTTTGCGCAGTTGGGATTTTTTTAGAAGACATAGAGCGAGCGACACAGGGCAAGCAAGCAAACAAAAGTGGGGATTAGGACTACTTTTACAGGGCTACATATCGGTCGTATATAAAGTAAATAAAGGCTGTAAAGTGCTGTATCACAGGAAGAAAAGGTGTACAAGGCTATCAAAAGCTGTCTGAGAGCTGTAGACAAGGCTGTAGGTAAGTAGTGCTATGTATATTGGTATCATCAGTCAAAGTACGTCTTCGGGCGTCTCCAACAGATTTTTGGGCTCAGATTTTCTTTTAGATACAATGGAACTCTGGAGCATGTGGCCCAATGGCGCGGCTCCGGTCGGGCACTCACCATATGCTAAGGGCCACCGCATTTGTCGTCTTATACTGTGCCATTTCGTTCAATTAGTACAAGACACACCGTCGCTTCGCTCCGGCAACCGCGCAATCAAAGGGGATTGGAATCAATTGAATTCCACACTACGTTAATACCAAAGCATGTGGTTTGCCACTACAGATGTTGATATAGACAGCGAAAATTTTTGACCCGTTGATTGTCGAAGAGATCGAGCGAGTTAAATTCGATGAGTGCGAAGAAGGAGACCATCGGGAGCGGAGGTGCGGGAGAAGGAGATGGTGACCATGCGTTGTTAGACAAAGAATGAAGCAGGGTAGAATCCGAGCTGTAAAAACGGAAACCGCATCCTGCGGACAAATTAGACGTCGACAGCCGAGAAATAGGACATTGAATAAGCACAAAATTTCAAAGAATCCAGGGATAAGGGAGCAATTTTGAACCCCATGCCTCGCAATTACAGCAATTGGCAGTACCTAAGGCGCGGATTGAAAAAGTTCTGTTTTGGGATGTTTTGGAAGAATTCCTGATATCTCAATGAGTTCTGCACCGAGTCACATGAAACCTAGATAGAAATACTCAGCTAATTCATGCCGAATTAGTGATAGAAAGAAAGTTGTAAAAATGATGTATATTCAGTGACATTGGTTTAATGGGC